>JAYMSL010004692.1:0-10834 GCA_036897195.1 Plantago coronopus | reverse complement strand
ATGTGTTTCAAGTTATGGTATTAAAATCGGACGCGGACAACTAAAGGTACATTTTTCGAAACGTGGACAACCTAAGGTATATTTTTCGGATTTTTCCCTTAATTTAAATAATGATTGCTTTAAATAATATTAAAAACACGAGATAAATAAGGAATACGAATTTCATTAGAATTAGGATTCAACAAAAGACCTAACAACAAAAATAAAATGCGAATTTTATTAGGATTAGGACTTAACAAGAGACCTAGCAACAAATGTTTCTGACTGGCCGCTTATTATAAAGGATAATTCCACACACGTTGAGAGCTTGATCAATGAGCAGGAAGAGATCGTTCCGTCTCCACATATTTATCGGATTCATATCTTTTGACAGATCAATCAAATTGTGGCAACATACTTCAAGCTCAAGAACCTCACCAACTTGACACGCGGATTAGTACTATATACTATTGTCTTTAGAGTTTCCGGGTTGCCTCATTACAAGCTGCAAGTGCAAATGAGAAAGCTAAGCTAAGCGTGTACTAGCAGAATTCGATAAGCAAGACAAATATCCTCAAGTAACTCATAGGCTATCGTATCGACATCTTGACAACACAGTAAACTGTCATTCAAATCGCTGTAAACTTGCATCTGTAGCCATATATGGTTAGATCATTTACAGAGAACCCTTTATTTTGGATTCCAACTAATAAACAATCACCCATTATTCTATAAGGAGCAATTTACTGGCAAAATTTAGGCCCCATCTCTTATGTGAAGCAACTATGGTACAGACAACACAATTATACAACAGCCCACTAACGACCATTTCTGTTTTTCACGCTGTAGCCGCTAGCTTTTCTGCCAGCATCTCCGCGTGTTGCTCCAAGTATTCTTTGCTATTCATTTCCGTCAACCTGCATTGATTTCACAGATACCCATTGATTGTAAGTGCATATTAACACACATACAGTACACTATGGCTAGACAATTCCCGTAATGATAAAACTTGTTACGTAGCCTCTTACCTACTAATGGTTCGATCTTTGGCAAAGCCTAATTCATTGTCCACACAGATATCGGCATCATCAGATTTCCTTGATCTTGAAGAGGTTCTAGGTGCCATTTGCTGCGCATCAGCGATTGTCACAACCCTGTCGAAAAGTTGATATGGAGTCCCCTCGGCTGTGCACATTAGTCTAGCTTTATTTTCGTACATAACCTGCAAAGTGCATAGTATAACAAGTAATATAATACTGAACCATATATTAATAGATGAAACTGAATTGTGAAATCCCATAGAATTGAGAAAGACTAACATCTACTAGAGTGACAAAACGATATGCAGCAGTTCTGTTGTGGAGACTGAAAATCGGTACACCATCCAATGCCAGTGTATGAAAGCTTTCTGTAACAGAGGATGAATATACATGTTAATAAATTTCTCACCTGAATATAATGCTCAAACTGTTCAACCAATCGTCATCCATTCTGTCCTTGGTCATGATCGTATAGGAATCACAGATTCACAGTAGACAAAGATACAGAGGACTTACTGCACAAGCCAAAATAGTCTGCAGCACCAAGAGGCCTGTCACAAAGTTCCTCAAATGGAAAATATGCACATCCATTTGCACCCAACGGAACCTAAAATTTACAAAGCAATTGAAGAAATTTAAGCCTCCAAACTCAGGTTTATTAAAGCTCTGCACTAAGTCATCAATCAAGTATGTATACCCGCAGTTTTCTTCCCATGACAACTTCCACCTCTCGGGGAACAGCCTTATGTTCTCCAATCAATTGTTGAAATTTTTGCTTGAGAAGGCTAGACAAATGGTTTCCCACAAAGTAGTAACCTTGCTCAGCCTAAGAACGCATAAAACAAAGGTATCATGCATGATATGAGCTAATAACACAATATTTGCATGAGAAGAGAACTTCATAGACTGGAAAGTAATATTACCGATGTCATTTTCCGGTAGTCAACTGATGAACCAATTTCATGAACTACGCATCTTTCCTGCATCAAAACAAGATTATAAATCATTATCCCTCCTGTGTAATTAGACTGAATATACTACTTTTATCACGTCCGACATGAACTTGATATATGCAAAATTTCTGTAGCTAGAATCACTTCTCTGTAACAATTAACAAACTTTGTCTTAGCCCCTTGACTACAGGCAGAAAAGTACCTTCAGAGTAGCAATAAATGGAAGAAACAGATCCCGCTGTAGACCACCTTCATAAAGCTTATCTGGGGCTCGGTTTGATGTGGAAACAAGAATCTGATCACACATCACACATAGAAGCGACCTAGTTAATATGCTATTCAGCAGGTCTTGAATAAAAAACATATTAAACGATGGAATCCTAATGGCAAAAATAACTTACAGCTCCATTGCTGAATAATTGTTTAAATAGCCGATTTAAAATTAAGGCATCAGCAACATCAGTCACCTATGGAAAGCAAAACAGTCAAATAGGACACATATATCTAATGATAAGAGTGGTTAACAAAATGTTATACTCAATTACATACCATAAATTCGTCGAGACATAGCAATACAGCTTCGTCGGAGAGTTCGTCAGCAACAACTTCCAAGGGATCTGCCAAGCCCCTGTGCTTCTGCAGTTATGAAAATGATTATGCAGTCATCAAAATCATATAACACCACCTAATTCCCTTATTTCTTAAATAAAAGTTGAAAGAATCCTTTCAATAATTATGTAACTATATCGAGAAAGACAAAAAGGTTTTATAACCCAGATACTGAACATAATTAAAGGTCATTTGACCGCCCCTCTTATGTTCAGAACATTAGAAACTACGTATTTGTCATGAAACAGAAAGCATCACAGAAAAAACTTTTTTTCTCCAGTATCACATAACAAATCTGCTGAAATATATTCTACAACTAGCTTGCCACTCACTGGTAACTTTATGCCTAACATACATACAATATGATCAGAAATCTGATTTTGACTGTAGCGACATGCCTGAGTTCAAAGAGTTCATTGTATATCTCTTTCCCCAAAGAAATCTCAAACGAATGTCAATATATAATAGAATATGTAGTTTGACCAACATATGTGGCTACTAAAAACATTAATCTACATGGCAACTGGCCAACACATTCTCTTCTCCCTCCAACGAATCAACTTGAATTACTCAAACCTTAACACAGATCTTGTCCCCGTTACCTTAAAGATGCTCAATGCAGACAATTTATTTATGAGCTACAAAAATGGCAACCAGAAGAGAAATCATACTTGCAGGCGGCTATGGACGCTTAGCATGAAATCATGGAAATGAATTCTCTTCTTCCTCCAATTGTCAGGCCTACAAAATAAAGGGTTGGCACCAATAATGAACTTTAGTCATTCTATGCCTGTTTGACATGCAGGCAACAAGAAAATTACTACTATATTGCAAAAGATTGAGACGGGCTTGAATCTTACAACTGCTCAAAGAATAAGTCCATTAACATAGTCTTCCCAGTGCCAACTCCTCCGTAAAGGTAAAGTCCTTTAATGGGAGCAGCGGAAGTCTGGGGTATGAAACGTGACCACAGCCATCTCCTCCTGCAATGAAAAAGTAGCAAGAAAGTGGTATTAGAAAACAAAAACAAAAAAAGAATAAAAATGAAGAAAATCCATACTCAAACATGAAATGGAACAGAGGAATATTTTGCCAACAGCCAACAAAAAGCAATGTATATACTACTAAATATGACAGGTTTACCTGCCCTCTTTTTCAGAAGTAGCATAACGGTCCAACCGACAAGCTCCGGCATTTTCAACAAGATCATCATATAGTCTTTGAAGTTCCCCCAAGGTATCTAGCTGCACAGCCGCATCACAATTTAGACATACTTGCAGGTGGATGGGGTGGGACGGCAAAACAGGACAGTTATTTGAAGTATTGCCAGATAAGAGACATTTGCCAAAAGCTCAAAAGCATTTTACTATTGTTCAAATACTATCAGTCTATCATAATACATTCATCAATTGGTTCATTGGTTGCCTGATTTTCAAGTAAAATTCAACGATGTAGTTGAGTACATTCAAGCAGAATAGCTGATTATAAATGAAAACAAGACACCAAAAGACCCGATTTGTCACATGATTCATAGTAATACACCTGTTAAAAAAACTCAGACACAGAAAGAACTATATACTACAAAATACCAATATTCTTTGCCTCTAGATCGAACTCAGCAATGAAATGAATACACAACTTCTAAGTTCTAACGGTAAAAAAAATCCATACCTGACAAGCATCTCCATCATAAAGTTCACCAGCTGCAATCCGACGCTCATATTCAAGAAGAGGTCCACCTCCATTTAGTTCTGTCATAACCAAACCATGGACTAGTCAATATGTAATATTCACTTACACAGGAACATGTACCTTTAATTTAGAAAACCAGATACTTCAAAAGAAACCACAACCTCCGTTAGCAACTTTAGCCGCATCAGTTGTCATCGCTCTATGAATCGTGAAAGATGGAAGTCTATCTCGACAGATGGCTCTATTGCTAGATATGCTGTGTAATTGCTGGCGACTCCTAGCAAACTGAGACCCTTGCCTAGTGGCAAACCCATCATTGACCAAATTACCTCTAAGATGCCAAACTTGCTTTGTGTGCCTTGCGGCCCGAAAAATTGTTCTCATATCCAATAGACAACTCTCTTGAAAGTGCACCTCACAAGAATGATCCCAGCTCTCTGTATTAACCAAAAAGCTCCAAAAGCAAGCTGCAACAAACAATTGGATAGGAATATATTCTCTCGTCCATAACAACACAAAAAGCCAACACAAAAGTTCTGCTTTCTAATTCAAGGAATCATTCAGAATCAAACGTTTATTCTAACATCAACTTGGAAATAACCAACACTAGTCCAGAATTCCACCTATAATCAAAGCATAACCAATTAAAACCATTACTAATAATTCTGCGCAGGACCAACTCGTGCTAAACTAAGAGCAAAACAACAAAACAGCATCTTTCAGCTTATCAAGAAATCAACTTGGAGTATCCAAACTCATAAAGCTATAAAATTCGCATTTGATATCAGACACAGCACTGAAATCTCGAAAAGATTTGATTTTTTCAAGGACCCAAAACAAAACTCAAAATTGAAACTTTAATCTACCATTCTATTCCACTTAGAAAGAAAAAATTCATTCACATAAGAAGCAACAAAAAATAATGAGTAAGCAAGCAAACCTGAAGAAATGATGCGGCAAAAATATCAATCGGTCAACTCAACGAGTCCAAAACCGATATTGTTTACCGCTTCTCATGCAATTCAAGCGAACCCAATCATGCATGAGAGAGGTATAAAATCCTCTGGAGATTATATACTGTTGCGTCTGTATATGTGTATGGTTAAAAAAATCTTGAGGTATGGAAGAAAAATCGAGAAAAGGGGAATTTAAATTTAACTGAAGGGGATTGAATCCAATATTTGGGGAGAAAAAGGCGTGTGAATTGTAATGGGATCTGGGTTTTTTCTCCAATTTTATTGCGAGCTTGCTTCTTTCTTTCTTTCTTTCTTTCTAGTTTATATACCGTGTATATGTTTTATTGTGATTTGTATTTTGTACCCTTCCTTGGTTTCCTTTTGCTGTGCGGTTTCTTTTCTTTGTTTATTGACTTATGAAAACGAAGGCCTAGCTCAGACCTGGGGATGATGATGAATATTCAATTGGATTATTCTATAAAGTGATGGTGATTTATTCCTTTTCTACTTTCTCCGTCTCGATTGTTCTGTTATTTTCAGCTGAGAATTTCGGAACTAAATTGTATGAATCATCACTGAATTAAACTAATCAATTGGAAATGAAGTATAAATTTCAAATAATCAAAATTATACTGAACTGAGTGAATTTGAACTTAATTGAAAAGGAGAGAGTTTCATCTTATTGTGAAATTAAAATATTAGTGTAGTTATGTTATTGTACAATTGAAATATTAGTGTAATTGATAAAAATATAAAATTGAATAAATAAAGTATGAAATAGAGTAAATAAAATAGAAGAAATAATGAAGTAGTGTTTTTTAAATTTCAATAATGAAGTAGTGTTAATAACGAAAGAAGTGAGTAAAGAAAGAGTTAGTTTCCATTTAAGGGATTGAATATAAGATTTTTAGACAGATTAAAATTGAAAGAAAGAAGATGAGATTAAGACAGAGAGTATTACACCGAAAAAAAAGCAAATGGAATAAAATAATTATGAGATAGTATTGTTAGATCTGACTAATGATGCCAACAGATCATAATCCACTTAAATTCGTTGAGAATCTGTTCATAATCAGCTTCATCTACCGGGAAAAAAAATATATGGTTAAATATGTTAGAATGTTGTGAGCGTAGATGTGTTAACCCAAACCTACATTCATGCTTGTTTTTTAAAAAATGAAACGGGTCCTGGACGGATTTGAGGATCATGATCCGCTGACATCCCTAACTTATATGACTATGTATATCAATTATTAATAACATCATTATAATTATATAATACTAATATGGGCATTTTAGTTATCATTAGTGAGTTAAAGCGAGAGGAGCCGAGAACTCAGCTCGCTAACAAAAACGAGTAAAAATTCGAGCCGAGATTAATCTTAATAAGATTTATTTAAGCTTTATCATTAAAAAGATTGAAAATGAATTTAAGAGTAAACTTATTAAAATAATAGGATCTAATGAGTTTTATCAAGTCGATACACATTCATCTTTTTTTTTTGAAAAGGCAAAAATTATATTGATATAAGAAGACCTATTTACAATCTAACGGATACACATTCATCTGGTTAGATAAATGAATAAAAAATAAGTTTCAAATTTGACTCGTTTACTTTATGTTGTAATCCAAACTCGAGTTTAAACAAATCAAGTCCTCATTAAAACTCGATTCTTGTAATAATAATCGGCTTGTTTGGCCAGCCACTAAGGACCTCAATTAACTAGCTAGTTGAGTTTTTTTGCAAAAATTGTGTTTGTCCAGCCTTTAACAACCTCAACTAACCATCTCTTACACACTCTTACACATACCCCATATTTATTCTTTTCACACTCTTACACATCTATTACAAACTCTTACACATACCCCACACTTTTATCTCTTAAACACATATCTCAATTCTTACACATTTATTACACATCTATTACACATCTCTTAGAGCACTCTTTATAGGACTCCTAAAAGCATTCCTAAACTCAAATTTGATGAGAAAGTAGGGAAAATTGTTGAAAACACTACAACTTCAGGACTCCTAAATATCTGGGCCCACAATAATTGAACTCCTATATCTAGGCAGTTCCTAAATTAATTCTCAAATTTATACCTCCCTATCTTCTCCCTATATGCATATTGAGTGTGATATTGGTGGACCATACTACCATCCTTTAGTATTTTGCATTGCAAATAGGAAACCTGAAGTTGATGCTAAAAATATAAACTCCCTAAATTTCCCTAAAACTAGTATAGGATTTGATTTTAGATAAAATTTTAGGGAATTATTTGAGACTCCTGTAAAGAGTGCTCTTACACCCTATAATATTCCCACCTAAAATCTATAAAATATCCCAACACAAAATTCAACTAACATCTACTTAATATTCATTATTTCTCAACTTACTAACTCTCAAAACTCAATTAACTAGTCATTGGCCAAACAATCCGAATATGATTGATGTTTAATATCATATCAATAACACCTAACACGTGTGTCACAGTCAATCATAGCCCGGCCGAGATAGTATGATATGATTAATAGAGTTTGTCTGACTCATTGTTGAGTAGAGTATTAGTTAATCGTTATCATTACCATGTAGTTAAGAGCTAATGGATATTCACATGAAGGCATAAAGTGGAGTAATTTAATAGATTAGGACAGGTACTTGTAAGATTGGGATTAAAGTATGACAATGACAAAGGTACTTGGAACATGCGACATGTAGCACACCGAAAATTCTGCGAATCTTCCTTCTCTTTCATGGTTTCATGCTTCATCCTTTTTTCGATGATGCTCTTTCTATCTTGGTATTAATTTTATGTTACACTAGTCTACACAGGACATGAGAAAGATAGTGTTGGCAGGGGTCACTTTTGAAATTTGAAAACTCACGTATTATTTATTATCCTTTATAATAAACGGTCAGTTAGTAACATTTGTTGTTAGATTTCTTAAAACAAACGATTATTTGTTTAATTTTCATACGTTTCTCCCTTCTTTCAAACTCTTCCTCCCTCTCTTCAAATTCTTTTTTCCCGCGATTTTGTCTCTGAATTCAATTTATATTACATCAATAAAAATAATTCCGATTTCACCAAAATAATCTCTTCGTCAATATCTACATTTTGACATCCATAATGAATATTTTTCGAGTTTCGACAAATTTTATTTCTAAATAATAGTAAAATATTACACGCTATTATCAAATTCTTACTGAAAAAAAAGTGATTTTACTATATCATATGTGCAAAAATTATTTCAATTTCACTAAAATAATCTCTTCTTAATATGTACATTTGACACCAAGAACGAACATGTTTCGACAATTTTTAATTTCTAATAACAGTCGAAAATTCCACAAATTACAAAAACAAAAAATATATATATATATATATATATATATATATATATAAACCTATTAAAAAAAGTGACACAATAACAATATGAATATTCTTATATAACATCCAAATTTAACTTAATGACACGCGTGTCACATATTTTCTAATTTTAAATATTATGTTTCAAATTTTAGTGACCCCTCCTCGAATTGGTAGATTTTCGTTCCCTCTTTAACATAATTTCCGCTCCCTGATCATACACCGATCTAAAGTGTATACATGGATGGAGATCCTTGATTGAGCACATGTGTCCATGTTTACCTAATATATAGGTGACAAACAGTATTCCAAAGTATTTTTGAGTGTGGAAAGTGCAAGATGAGAATAAAATAGCAAAAATCAAAATGTGTCACCGTCGCATGAAGCAGGACATGGGCAGAGGATTGGGCTTTTGATTTGGAATATGGGTAAGTGGACCCAGCCCATTTGTGGGAAATACAGCTCATGCATCCACAAAAGAAGCAGTGTTTCATGAGACTCCTTTCACTGGACACAGAAGCTCCACTCCAATGTTTGATGATTTCCTTATCTTTTGCCCTTACCCGATTTGTTCACATTCGGTTAAGGCAATATTACATTTAAAGGAGGCGGAGCCATACAGGTCGGTAGTCGGTACCAGTATGCTTTAAGAAATAACCATTGTTGGACTTTTTGAGGCGTGTAGTGAATAACTGGTGTTTTCGAAGTTTTTTTCAACGGAAAGTCTAACGAAAGGTAAAAAAGTTTACTTCCAAACGGGGACGGCGAGAATTTCGAGAATTTGAGACTTTGGGTTCGAGAAATCTATGACCGGGACAAATATTTAACATCCCAAACCTATTCTCGAAAAAATTGGGATTTTTCGGATCAGACTTTCGGAATTTGGGCCTAAATTATGTGTTCTTATAACCTAATATTTATTATTGTAATATAAATTCGCCAATCACAATTATAATATTTTACTTGAAGTAAATGGAATTTGTTTTTAAGAATAATTTTAACTTAAAAGGATATATATTTTTAGAATTGTCTTGAAATTCATGAATGGAATGCGCCAATGAAATTCTTAATGAATGGAATGTGGTTGGCGATGAACAAAAGTACAGTAAACAATTATGTTTATACATGAAATGTTTAGGTTCAGTAGTCTACTTGAAATGTTTAGGTTCAGTAGTCTAAGTGTCTATTGCAACTGTCTGTAGTTTTTGATCTCGAGTTTTTTTTTTTTTTAAATAAAATAAAAGTCATTATCTTGTTAGAACTATATATATATAACTCATTTGAGATCCCAAATTCTAATTGATAAGTAAAATCAATCTCAAACTCATATCAAAATTAGGCACGGGAATTTCAGAAGTCAGAAAATATAGGAAAATCCCAATCGGAATATCGGTAATTTCACAATGCCCCATACCCCCACCCAGACCCAAATACCTGCGCGAATTTTTCCAATAATGCAACTTTTTTTTTTTTGAGATCAAAATGACTTTTCATTCATCAATTCTAGGAATCATTACAATTGGGGCTCTTGCAAAGAGCTATAATCTACAGCAAGAGATGAAAGGCCAGGTACTACAAGTGTGTTGCAGATAACTAAAGTCAGCATCAGGTCAACAAAAGATAAGGCACTACTGCTAGTCATTCTCCTGGAAGTTGAAAGGAAGGTTGCCAAAGCTATTTGCGTCTTGGGCAAAGTAGTGGCATAAGAGATGTGCGAGTTGATTAGCTTCCCTCCGAACATGTGTGACTTGTGTTGCTACAAAAACCTCCATATAAGTCGATGAGCGTGCTTATAAAGATTTCCAAGACTGCCCAGCTGAGTAGAGGGATCGAGCAGTCCTTTTGCAACTAGTAGCGAATCCCCTTCCAGAAATATTGAGGGGTAATGGAAGTCTGTTGCTAGCTGCAGAGCCATTTCCGCCTTCGCCAAGCCAGCACCAAACCTGTGTGATCTCTTGCGACTGCGGTTATTCCTCCAGGTTCACCATTACTTGGGACAGTCGCATCATAATTAATTTTCACTTAGCCTTCCCTAGGGGGAAAAAATATTTTTTGGTACACTACAAAGTTACACTGCCGTTTTAGGTACACTAAAAATGTCATGTCCAATTTGGGTACACTACAAAAGTAACTTCGCCAATTTGTATCCTCCGACCATTTTCCGTCAATTTTGCTTATGTGGCAACCGGAACGGGATGAGTTGGCAATTTTCCCACCAAAATATTTACCTAG
>JAYMSL010004691.1:0-10834 GCA_036897195.1 Plantago coronopus | reverse complement strand
TTTTGTCTGAAAGGGTAAATGTCATGAGATGTTTTAAACTGAACCTCATTAATTTGCAACATAAAAGTTTAGGTTTTGTGTGGTTAACACCTGTAATTTAGAGCCTAACATCAATATTCTTATTAAGTCTAACATCGACTTGTTACTTATTTTTTAGAGGACATGTATGTATTTTTTATACAAATAATTGATGATGTTCGGGACGAAATATATGATGTTTTCATGAAAATGAGCGATGTCTGAGAAAATAGCTGCAAAACGTTTTTTTGGCTTTTGAATTTCACGGGTCATCCCGACCCGCCGGGTTGACCCGCGAAATTTGTAATAAATCCAGTATATGTCATTATTTTGGCTACTATAAATGGACTTTTTCAAAAGTCCACTTTAAGTGGACTCTCCCAATTTTTTCTCCGGAATCTTACAATCACTAACATTTTAATTCGAAACCAATGAAGCTAAAATTCGAATACCTTTTTCCCAGAGGTAGTCTGGAGATGAACTTGTTTACCGACAAAATCAATGACCTCGCAAGAATTATGCCTGAATCCGGTGGCGGTGAACTGGTTGATGCTCGAACTGAGAACTGGATTGGAGAGGATAGTCTGCAGATCTGGAAAAAGTTCATCGGAGACACTGAAGTTTACAAAATTCGATAAACTTCCAAAAGACATAAAATTAAAGATCATGTTCACTACACGCCTTTTACCATTGATATCAAGTTCAAAGGTATCATTGTTAATATCAAATTTACCATTGATCATAGCCAAAAAAATATTTATACGTATATATGAAGAACCGGAGTTCTACACAAAAGTCAACCTCTTCAGAATTTCAAAAGCCAGTTGGACAAAACCAGAACCTTACGAAGAAACATCCATGGAAAAATGCGCAGAAGCTGGAAACCCAGAGATCAAATATAGATATTTGCTTGTGAGTGGATTTTGATATAGGTTACCTACAATTTCACAAGTTTTACATACTCATGTAAATTAACTCTCTGAAAAATGACATTCAGGCTGAATATTTCGTCAAACAGACAATAAAAACACACGTCAATTTCCAATTGAAAAGATATCAGGACATACAGAGTACAAGTATGCATACATAATTTTTAACTTAATGGGAGATGCCGGAGAACAAAGAGGACGCAGATATGAAGCACTTTCAAAAATTAGAAGTACACCATCAGGCTTAGATTATCTTAAAAAGTGCAGAAGAAATTTAGCTTTGAGGATAGAGAACCTACAACTAAAAGGACACTTAGAGTTTATTCGTCCATACTGCGGTGCAACGGACTTGGATAATCTGTATACACACAGGACGGTATATTATATCCATGAAGAGCCTCAACTAACATGTGAGAGTTGCATGTTAGATTTCGAAGTCGACTCTATATATCCAAGATGAATTGAGCTTCCAAAGACTACTTAACTCGTCAGAGAACTACTTTTCATACATATGATAGAATTATATGTACATTTATATCTACTACTATTTCTTTGTTATTTAAATAGCAAATATTACATATTTCTCCAAGTTCATGTCACACTTAGTTTTTCATCAGTTAAGTATCATAGGTTACACTTTTTATATTTAACATCCCAATCAAATTTATATTTTAATTTTTGATAAAGCCAGATTCTTGGTAAAATGGATATTTTAAACTTGTATTTCAGTAAAATGGATAAATTACTATCACGAGTATACAAACTTATGAAAATCATGTGGCATTACAGAAGCGTCTAATGTGCTCAACTCAACAAAGGAGATTGTACCCGACAAACGATGTAAACCCGTTAAACTTCATTATATATCATTTTTTTTCATCTCTTACCACATTTTAACATTTAAATCTAACAAATCTCATGACACCAAACTTATATAAATAATAGCTTGTCACGCGTAGCGTGACACGCTTTTCTAGTCTATTCTATCTATCTATCTATCTTCTATATCTATATCTTCTATATCATCATATCTATAGTCTATAGTATATATGAAAGGAGAGTTCTCCATTCCTAACTAACCCATCAGAATATCTTATTTCATCCAAGCCTAATCCAAACCTAGCTAGGTGTCATTTTAATAGAATTTTGAATTATTATTATTACCTCCAAACCCATTGTAACTACTCCAGAATTTTGAATTCTGAAGAGACCATATTTAAATCTTTTAATTTTTTTTTTCTTTAAAGCAAGCATGCAAGTCTTGGGAATTGCTAAAATTATTACTGCAATTAAGAACAGCTTTAAACAAAGTAATCCAATTTATGTAGATTCATGAATAATCTAAATGTTCGAGACTCTTCAGTTTTCATTTTCCTCTATACAATTCACATTCATTCATAAAGACATGATCATCAATTCAGTTCTTCATCGTTCATCTCCGCCGAGGCTCTAATTCTTCATCAGTCATCTCATTTCACCTCAAGTCTGATTTAACCAATATATTCGTCTTGGATACAAGTTAATCTTTTCTAAATTTGACAACCCGATTGCTGAGTGAAGGTACCAAAACGTCTCGTGATTCTTCATTTACCTTTCTCTCCTTTATCATGCTTTTGTTCTACTTCAGAAAACACAATTCAATTCTTCTCCATTAGATTATCGCAGAATTAAGAGTTTATGGGAATTCAACCGAAGTCAACTATGGATTCGTTCGGTTCTCTAGCTCCCACTTAACGAAGGTACTCCTATTTTGGTTATTAATTCATTCTTGGTTTAGATTAATATTTTACAGTTGCATTTAGTCTTTCATGCACTTTAATTTTTTTAAGGATGAATTTCTCCCAAATTCAGTTTGATTTGAGTGAAACCGGAGTAATGGCTTTCTTAAGTGTAACGTTGTCACCCATTTGTGGCTTCTTATCAATCTATGTATTTTCACGGCAGGGATCAAATGGCTTTTCACATACTTAAATCTTTGACAATGGATTGAAAAATGGCTTAGGTCACCTCTGTTACTCTAAATGACTTGCAAGAAGAGGCAGGCTATTCATTATCTGAGAGACTACTCTCTATCTAACACATCTCGGTATTTCCTAATGAAAGAAATATTATTTCTAATAATTTTGTTTGTTTTCCATAATATGGTTATGCTGGAAGTACTGATAATCTGATATAGATGTTTGTTTAACTTGATTTTCCCACATGGAGGAATATGTTGTGGATACCATTGATGAAAGCCATTGCGAGTTCATATAACCTCTGGAGATCAGCAAGTTAATTGTTATTATGATTAACAGAGCATGTTAATAATATCTTTCTCTCTGTTTTGTTGAACTCAGGTTGAATGACCCCGATCTGAATGCTCCGGACACTGAGTAATCGAACCATGATGAAGAATTATAAGATTATGATACGGCCGTTGGAGAATCTGAGTAACTGCTATTTGGAAAACTGTTGATTCTCAAGGTGATTTTATGGAATTTGTCTCCAAGCGTATGATAAATTATTGATAGGGATATTCATGCATGGAATTTTATCTAATGCTTTAAATGTGTGGTTGTCTTCGGCAGGCCTAAACGAGGCTCTGGAATCTGATCGATATACATTAATATACTATAGCCTAGGCCCTAAGGTCTCTCTTCCTTACATTCATTCATTTATATTGTGGTGGCCTGTTATTTAGAAATTCATACTGTCAGTGTCAGGCTATTCAAATGAATCTGATTGGTACCTGATCTGTGAAGATACACATTTTTTTAATTGTTAAATTTCAGTATTGTACAGATTGTGCCGTGTGTGAGATTATGACTATGAAGTCGATTGATATTCTCACTTCTCATAGCAATCAACTTACCAAAGGTTAGCCATAGTTGCATCTTTATATACTACAACTGGAAGTCTGGAACATGTTTAAAGTTGTTTTTCCAAGATGTTGGGATTATAAACAACAAGAAATCAACTTTTTTTTTTGTGTCAATCATTTGTGAATATTAGTACAAGGTTCTGTCAAGTTAATTATCTTTTATTCGATTCAGGTTTATTACACAAAACAGTGTCTTCATATGAGGGTTCTGGAAACTTATAGATACAAAGTACACATGCAACCACCCAAATTGCCTTCACGGCAAGCAATATTCACCAATCCAAATCTGTATTCCCTGCTTCTTGATTTTAGATATAGTGGTAAGCTGAATTTCATCTATGGAGTATTGCTTTCTTCAACACGTTAAGTATCCAATTTGTGTTTAACTTCTATAGGTTAGATGATGCCTACAAAGTCCAATTATATGAAAGTAGAGCTGAAGCTTTCGATTGGTTTCTTTCTTACTCAGGTTTACAACCAGCTTGCATTCTTTCTTTTTTTTTTTTGATAGAATAGAATTAGTTGGGCTTATATTTGAATTTCCCAATTATGAAGCAACGGAATTTCTTGAGCATCCAGCGTGCCGCCCTACATAGTGCTAGCCCAAATTGATTCATTCAGATTATTGCAATCTCAAGGATGGAATGATTGGATTTGCATTTTCTCTTTTTAATCGGATTCCACTACTTGATTCTTCTATCGTGTGAGTGTTGTGCAAGAGGCCATGGTGGAACGGGAATGCATCTAATTTCCAGTCATTAAAGCATCAAATGGGTGCTCTTCTTTGATACATTTCATGTATGGAAATAACTAATGTATGTTGAATCCTCAGTCGTCCATGACTGTAGCTGATGTATGCTAGAATCCTAATTAATATATTGTGTATAACTTAGTTTCACCCCATGTCGGATCATATGGGGAGTTCGATTCATCTTAAGTGTAATATATTTTCTTTGTGGTTTACTAATTACTCATTCAAGCCTATTATTGATTTTCAGGTGAATCAAGGGAGGAATGGGATGATCCTGATATGGTCAGAGTGCATTTATTCAGAGAGCGGATTCAGACCTTGACACCAAAATTAGTTTTGATTTCTTTCTTCTCAGTTTTTTCCCATGCTTGGACTTTAGTAGCTGTTTGTTGTCTTTGCGGCTGATATATAGGAACTTTGTTGTTAGGATAGAAATAGACCATAATTAGTATTATGCAGAACTCTCGACGTTCGACTCTGTTATGCAGCTTGCTCTTTGTATATAATGCAAAGTCACATTGGTGCTCTTGTGATTAGAATATTTTTGTGAAACGCATTGGATTGAGTAGTAAGCTAGGTTGGTCTAGATGATAGATGATGTCTTTCAATTGATATAGAGATGTTTACCTATATTTATTCTTGATTTAGTTTCTGATTCCTGCATTGTTGAATTGAATGTTGTTGTTTATCTGGTTTTTTTTTTATTATTCTTTTTTTTTTGTGTTGTTCATCTATTGAATTTGCAATGGGAAAGGACAAAGGATGTATACATGAGAATATGTTTTGGTATCTTGATTTTTTGGAGATGCCCTGTGGATGCTGACTTGAATCTGCTCTAAATTAGTGGGATGCAATCTTAACCACTGTGAAGGCAAATGAGGAGGTTTGTAATTTTGAGAATGGAATGAAGTACAAATTTGAATTGACAAAAATAAAAGTTGAATTGAACTGAATTGAAAATAGCTATTAAGCTAAACTTAAGTTGAAAATAACAGGATTTAAATCCGATAACGAAGCGCAATTAAGTTTGGTAATGGTAGTACACTTCACCTCTAAGGCTCTAACTAATGTATTGGGGTTCGAGTCACCCTTTCGCCATTTTTTCTCCTTTAAAGTTCTAAACCCAATTAAGGCTCTGTTCTTTTCAACTTAAGTTCAGTTTCGTTCAGTTCAGTTCAGGTTTGGTTAGTTCAAATTTGTACTTCACTTAAGTTCAGTTCAGTTCCGAAAATTTCAGTTGAAAAGAACAGAGCCTAACTTTACTCTAATACAACTTAGTATCAAATACTAAAATACTTGGGTGATGTTGTTTTATGGTTCATTGAGAACCACATAAAAGGCAGGGTAACATAAATCTTAGTGAAATTTAATGTAGTGTAGTTATGGTTCACCTGGTTTGTAATCGGGTTTGAAATTGAGTAATTCGTGACCTCAGACTCTTCACTTGCACTAGATGTTCAACGGGGAGCGTAAATTTGTAATTTCTGACTTTTTACCACTAGATATCCGACGGGGTGTGCAGAATGTGATATGTTATTTATGAGTTTGAGTTTGTTGCATTAAGTGTGATAAGGGGAACGTCATACGATCTATTTGCTATGGGCATTTGCACTAGGTGCCTAAGGAACGAATTTGTGATCTACTATTTTTAAGTGTATAAAGATCATAAGTTCATATAGACTGACAATGCAAGAAAGAGAGGAACAACTCAACTGATGTTCAATGGAAACAACAAATTGCGATTTATGCACATAAACTAAAATGCATGAAAAGAAGAGATCATGCATGCATGGAATAATATAAATGGTCATCGTATGTTCTACGGGAAATGAATTTTTAATTTGTAGTAACTTTTAGGTATGAATATTTAATTGATTTTTATTGTCATAAAAATCAATGATAAGATTTAAGTTTATTTAGATATTCTATTGATCCGTCGATTTTCGACGGGTTGTGAACTAGTCTATCTATCTATCTATCTATATATCATATATGAAAGGAGAGTTCTCCATTCCTACCTCATCCATTCAAAGACCAATCACATTTAGTTATTCCATCCAAACCTATTCCAAGCCTATGTGTCATTTTAATAGATTTTTGAATTTTTTCTAATTTAAATTCAAACATATTTTAATCACATTGGCATTCAATAAAAATTTGGGAGATTTTGAAATTGTTACCATCAGTACCTGATACCCCTATTGAAAGCTGCTATAATTAAGCAAGCATGCTGTCGCAACTTTAATTAAACATGATCGAAAATAAATATAAATTCAATAATAAAGATTCCTCGGCAATCCAAACAGTCTCTTCACTTTCTATTCTTCATTTTTGGCACTTCAAAGGTCTCAGGACTCTTCATGCTCATTTTATCTTCTTTATCGGCTTCAATCTTACGATTGCTCTTCTCCAAATCACAGGAAACAACAAAAACGTTCTTCTTCATATCTTCTCCTCAAGAATCGGCCAGATCGACCTCACGAATCAGATTCTTCAACCCCATCAACCTATTCATTCTAATAAATCCAAGAAGATGGGTAGGATTTTCACCATATATCTTTCTTCCCTCAATTCGATGGCTTGCTGGAATTTGGTATGAATCATTTCTCATTCTTTACATCAAATTGAATTGTTTATATCCAATTGGTGTTTTTTTTATCAATCTTATTGTTTCTATCTATTTGGTTTCATAGATGAGTTCTTGATTAGTTATGGAGCAACCATGATACATATACCATCTCCATTTTCTTAATTATGCAATTTTGCAGGAAGTAAGCTGAGTTAAGCATACTCACTCAATAAGGCCAAATATGATATGCCCAAAACATGTTTGGTTAAATTCCTATGTTGAATCAGAATTTGTGTTAACTTGAATTCCTGCAGAATTGGCACTCATACCCAACTCTTGATACTTCTACCATTAGTAATACTAATGATTACTCTAATTCTTTCGAACCTTTTTGTATACTAACAAGATGTGATGTAACTGGAGAGTGGAAACTGGAAATAGTAACTACTGATTTTGGATAATTTTGCAGTGGAAAGATTGTAGAATCCTGCCTGGGCAGATGGAGAAATCAGTTGACTTGCTCCAGGCCCACCCCTAATCTTTTGGCATTTTTCCGGAGTTGAGACAGTTTAGGGAATTTCATCAACAATAGACCAGGTGTTATATTCTGCCGTCCTTAAAATGACTGTTCATATTTGAAACAATCATGTAGTCTATCAAACATCTGTTTTCTTTGTGTGCGTCATGATTTTATTCTGTAGCTTCTTCTTTCTGTTTAGCTGAGTTTAGTCTGAAGTAAAAATTACAGCTGTTTGCACTTTGCTCATATATATTTGAAAATTGATAATGATATCTATATCATATATGAAAGGGGAGTTCTCCATTCCCAATTCATCCATTCAATGGTTGATCAAAACGTTGTATTCATGGACGGAGAAATAATCTAATTGAATAAGAAAGACGTAGCATTGACTATTTAAGTTGGAATGGGAAATACTGAATGCATCACGGAGTATCAGTTTGCTGTTTACTTCCAACATCGCCAGAGAACCCCAATCTGAATGCTCTGGCCACCGAGTAATCAACCATGATGAAGAATTCAGGTCAGTTATGAGATTATGATACGGTTGGAGAATCTGAGTAACTGCTATTTGGAGAACTGTTGATTCTCAAGTTGATTTTACGGAATTTGTCTCCAAGTGTATGATAAATTATTGATAGGGATATTCATGCATGGAGTTTTATCTAACACTTCAAATGTGTGTTTGTCTTCGGCAGGTCTAAACGAGGCTCTGGAGTCTGATCGATATACATGACTATACTATAGCCTAAGCCCTAAGGTATCTACCTTACATTCATTCATTTCTATTGTGGTGGCCTGTTATTTGGAAATTCATACTATCAGTCCAAGATTCTGTCAAGTTCATGTTCCAAGGCTCTGTGATGGAAATTGGATTTACATTTCTGTTACTACTTTAGGAAAGTAATTCATAAACCTATATACATATGCTTTTAGGGACATGGACATCCAATTGCCTAATTTTGTGTTAATTTATCAGGTTTTTAGGGATATGGACATCCAATGCTATGCTTTGAATAGGCGTGCAATGTATAATTATTGATTAGAGACAATTAATTGCAGTAGCCAGTATGAATTCCAAACGTCTTTGACGCTCCCATTCTCATCTACAATTAATTGCTTTCATGTGGTTCATTCTTTCAAATCCACTATTAAAAGGAAAAGACACAACGAGGACCTACAGCCACAACAGGCAACCTGCTGCTATCATCTCCACTCTCCAGCTAATCGTCGGTTTTCTCAGTTGATTAAACTTATTCATCAACCTTGCATGCAGTCACCATGATTTTAGGTCTTCAGCCATTTTACGTTTAGAAGATCAATTATTTGTCTTTCCGTTTGCCTTTTTTTCTTCCAAAAAGTCTTCATTGCCTTACCTCATCCAAAATTGGAGTCGGTCGATGTCATCTTTACTCAACGGAATGGACTCATGGAACTGTAGGATGGAGATCAGCACGGGATCACTTAATTCGTTCTATATACTTTATTTGATAAGTCTATTTATGCTTCTTTTGTTGATTTTGGGTGTTCCTGGGGCTTTTTTTGGCGACTTCTCTTGATTGAAGTGGGCAGATTAATCTCCATTATTTTTATTCGTTTCAGATTTAGTCCACAAGGCACTGTGTTATGTTGAGGTTATAACAATTTTCCGGACTTTTTAAAGAAGATTCATAGGATATCAGAGAGATGAGTGTGAAGTTGAGATATAAGGTTGCAAAATTACGTCAGGCGAGCCTGAGCCCGGGTAGGAAGATGAACAGGTAGATATTTTACTCTTCAAATATCTATTCATTTCTGATTATCAAGCCAGGCAGCCAGGCTTCTTGCTATCTTTTATCGGTTAGAATTGTATATGAGACTAATAACAGGGAAACTATCTTTGTAACTGTATTACCAAAAATTCACAACAACTTGAATTAGGCGATGAGATGATAACAGTCGTACATCTTCCATCGTAGCTTCTGTCTCTCTGTTTAGTTTGTGCATATTGAAAATTCCTGGAGAGTATAATTCATCAGGTTGATTCTTGATTTTTATGAGGTGCATTTCCATGGTAGCTTCTGTCTCTATTTTCTGTTTTGTTATATTGAAAATCCCGGAGAGTATAAATGTATAATTCCTCACGTTGATTCTTCATGTTTATGAGGTAAAAAAGTTGTTTCTATTTATATGCAACTGATAGTGATGTGTGTTTGGTTTTGCACGGTGCACCATTGATTTAAGTCGTGACATTTAATTAGATAGATTGGTATGAAATGAGTTTGAGTATTGGCCATCACTGAACAAGGGCAGCCTGCTACGTTCATTTTAACTCAGACCGGAACATGCTCTTTCTGATGTACTTGATTTGTTTCTCGTGAATGTCATTATCCTATGTTGATTGTTACTAAACAAAACAAGGTTATG
Organism: Plantago coronopus; assembly: GCA_036897195.1. NCBI lineage: Eukaryota > Viridiplantae > Streptophyta > Magnoliopsida > Lamiales > Plantaginaceae > Plantago > Plantago coronopus. Next base: position 778 of record JAYMSL010004691.1, on the reverse strand, counting down.
CAAATTAAAATGAAAAACTTAGTTTTTTTTATGAAAATGAAAAAGTTAGTATTATTTGAGATGAACATTTAAACATAACTTAGCACACCCTAATTATAATCGTTTTGTTTTGGCACTCAACTTAGTTATTGACTTTTCTTAATCGAGCGAAAATGTAACTACACACAACATAAAATAAGTATGTTTGATTCTTTTCACAACATAAAATAAGTATGTTTGATTCTTTTCTTAAGATATACTGTTACAAGTACAATCGTTCGATAAATTTTTAATCAATGATTAATTAAATATTCAGCATAATCACCCATTGCGGAGATATAATCACCATGGCGGGGATCGAACCACGTCGTGTCTCAGCTTGACGTTCGGTTACAAACGCTTTGACACGTATGTTTGATTCTTGATTCTCCATGAATACTTAGGGTTGTCAATAATGATTCTGACCCAAAAAATCGATTCGGATCCGACTCTGATTCAATGGATCCAAACCCAGTTAGAACCATTTAAAAATTGACTCTAGTCAAAAACCGATCCGGAACCACTTGGATCCATGAGCTACTAAATGACTTGGTTGGATTCACCAATTGACTCATATTGAAATAATTTCTTTTAAAAAAGACGTAAAGAGAGACCGATTTAAACTTATATTAGTATAACATGTGTGTGGTTTTCACTTTTCAGGTCATTTAAATTCCATATGTAATATTAGTAACTTAGGTACAAAATAATTTTGGATCCAAAGTGAGTCAATATTGGATCCGAAGTGGTTCCGATTCGG
>JAYMSL010004690.1:0-10838 GCA_036897195.1 Plantago coronopus | reverse complement strand
GGTCTTCAAGTCTTCTTGGAATAGGTAACCGAAATCTTGCAGGATTTGGTCTTCAGAATCTTCAAGGATATTTTCCATCATCTTTATATTGCAATCTTCTGCAATCTTCAAGCTTTGGAAAATCTCCATTCTTCAAAGATCTTTTTCCTTAATTAAAAGGTCTTCTTTCTTGCTCATAAAGTCTTCTCTTTTTCTTGAACCTTCACGTCCCTAATTAGGTTGATTCCTGCTGATCTTCACAATCCCGCATGTGGAACCTAGCAAAGTGAAATAAAAGGCAAAACATATATATTCCATATGTAATGCTGTATGTCGGTTAGGATGTTGTCATAAGAGTTCTCACAACTCTAAACACAACTCCAACACTCCAGACATCCTGCATTAACAGTTTCTAACAAAATGTTGTGAATGTTTCAACTCACCATTGAGTCTTTCAATTTGATCCATTGCAGCAACATCAGAAGTAAAGCTACCTAATTGTTTGTTTGTCATAACACTTTGAACATCATCAATGAGAGAGTCCACAATGAAGAACGAATCAACAGAAGGAGACCTTGAAACTACATCCATAGAAAGCTCTGAGAATGTGTTACAATGCTCCTCGATCTTCGAACTCAAGAGTTGGGCCTTATCAATTAGAACAGCTAATTCTGCATAAAACCTGCTGACTTTTATCGTGCAAATTGGAAGAACACAAGAACAAACAAAGCAACCAGCTTCATTTGCCAACATCTCAAATTCTGCCAAGAGACTGTTGGTTTGTTCGAGAAGCTGATTAGGGTGTGCCGGTTGGAATGGAGTGTCCCCAAGTATGGAGAGGATAAAAGAAAGTTCCTTCCTCAAGAGAGCATACTGCTTCTTCTCCTCTGGCAAGTTAGTTCTTTCCAGACTAAACAACATTTGAACAAGGAAATTCATGAAAGCTGCGAGAGTTTCATTCACTTTGAGGTTGTTCTCCTGCAGTTTAGGCACTTGAAAGAAGTGCAACACCTGCGGAATGAAAGAGTTCACCAGCAATTCGGTGAACTCATGTCCTGTTTTGCTGATTTCATCAAAATAGATCTGATATTCTGGGCGTAAGAGCCTTCTTCGCAAGTATGATTCAGCGACGCGACAAAGATCATTGACTGCATGACTTAACCTATCCTTCTCCAAACTCGTGCAGAATTGTCTCACATAAGAAAGAAAAAGTGAGAAGGTATGGGGACTCCAGGGAAGCAGTGAATAATTCTCCTCCTCTTGATCAATTGTTGCCAGCTTCTTTAGAAATCCTTCAGAACCTCCAGCTTTATAATATTCTGCCAAACATTGTTCCATGGAGATACAATTGTTGAATGCATCTGCCAAAAATATTATGACTGAATTACAAAGTTTCATAGTAAAAGTACCAGATAGCTAGGAAATGGAAAACATTACTTCCCTTACCTTAACAAATGTTACATTTAGTATTTTGAAAAAATAAATAAGAAGTTTAATACAGATGTATATTAATTTGGTAGTTAATGAAACATATAATATTGGTATATAGTACATGTGAGATAGCCTTATAGTAGTAAACGAAAGTTAAATTAAATTGTAATGGCGATGTCAAAATGTATAAATTGTTATGGGACATGAGTTTGGACAAGCCAAACATAATTACCTCGAAGTTGATATTGATATATAGTAGAAATAATATATGTTTGAAGTAGTAAATGAAAGATATATAATACAACTGGATTAGATGGAATTGTATGGATTCAAATATAATAAGAGCTTACCAAGAAGGAATGGTTCATTTTTAATGTAACTAACAATCAGATGTAAAAGTGTATCAATTGTTATGGGACATAATGTACATGAGTTTAATTAAAAAGCCAAACGTAATTACCTCGGAGTTGATATAGCTTGATTTGATCTTTTTGTATTTCATCTCCTTTGAACTCATGGACGATGCTGACCTGAAGCTTATTGTTTCCATACTTGCGTTGTTCATCTTCAATTCGAATTGCCGATAAAGCTAGTCTGCTCCCTTTCCAGCACCTCAGAATCTCAATCCTTTGCAGGGTTGGAATGTAGCCTAACTCACTTGGTATCTCTTGTAGATAAATACTAAATTTATCTATTACTAAGCACTCAAGGCTCGGGAAATGTCCACGGTGAGAGACCATCCATAGTTGTAAGCCAGACTCTCCAAGCATTAAGTACTTTAGCTTTCTGAATTCACCATCTCTTGTCTCCCATACTTTTCCCTCAAACGCGTAGTATATCAATGTAAGAGCATGCAGGTTCGGCAACTTCCCAATTATTGACATCTTCTCCCAAGCCAATCCACTGTACCTTAAAGAAAGCTCTTTAATGTTAGAGGAGGAGAAGTTAGACTTTGACAATAATATCTCGTCCCCTGAACGAACTCTGAAAAACATTCTCATCAAACCGAGTTGTTGGAGGAAACTAACATCTGGGAATGTTACTTCTCCAACTCCGCCTCCACTTCCACCACAGTGGCACTTCATCCTTTGGTTGTCTAATGAATGTTGCAAGTTCTCCTCTTCTTCACTTTGATAAATGTGGACATGTGAAAGGCACTTCAGTTGAGTTGATTCACTGATATTGCAATCATCTCCGGATAGAAAAGCAAGACGGTTAGCATTTAGCAATCGGATCCGCCCTGCAAAATGCACACTGAATCAAAGGAAGATATTCTGAAATTGGAAGAATCCTTGTGCCTAGACAGATCAGTTATAATTAATGAACTATGAGAGATAGAATACATTTTTTGATATGATTAATTTTCACTTTAGGCAAGATTGAGACATATAAACGCAACAATAATACTACTTTTCTAGGAAAACTGATAGGAAATGGGAGACAATACAGTCCGAACATGGTTACCTGATTCGCAATACTCTCTTAAAAAACAGAATTTGAGTGTTTTATTTCACCACGTGCTTTTGATTTTCTCAAGGTAACCGCTGCTTTTTCCTTATTAAATCACTCTATTCTACTGATGGTGCTTTTGATTGTATCGAGAATACGTACAACATCCGTAAGGAAATAGAAAATTATACACACCACTAATATATTTGACCAAAATTCTCATAATCATTCGATAATTTAGAACTAAGAAGAGATATACTAGCATTAGTAGACGAAAGTTTGTTAATACCAAGGTTTGAGAACAACAAGCGAAGTTGCAGATTCATCGAAGTCCGGATTGATTCGTGGTTTGTTGATTAGGAATTGGATGGCTAGGTGTCAGACGAATCGATCAGAGCCAGGAAATTAGGGGTTTGGAAGTTAATAAAGATAATCTATTCCGTTTATTCGTGCATCTTTTAGTACGTTGAATAATCGTTATTAGTGTAGTATCATTATGAATTTTCGTTGTGTATAATCAGACAGATTTTACTACAGCATATTATAAAACAGTCTTGTGAAACAGTGTATAGGGTGAGAATATGAGATCTGGATATTCTTTTAAGCTGCAACTAAATCCTGTGGAACTGAAGTAATTAATCAACTGACCTCTGTTAGAAAATTGTCCACTAGGACCAGCAGCATCATCTTCTCCTTCATCTCTTGTGATCCCCAGTATCATAAACTTTCCGACGTTGAATCGAGTCATCAAATCGATCAGCAGCAGGTACCTGTTATGCTATTCGGGCAGATGTTGATAGAAATAGTTGGAGCTCCTCGATTGGTGGTTGGATAGTTACGTTTAATTTTGATCGGAAGTACTCATGTATGTTATGGAATACCTTATAGCTAGTATGTGGACATTGGAATCGATGAAGAGAGCATCCAGTAATGGAGATAGAGAGATTTAACTGTTTAAGAACATACCAGATTTTCAAAAAGTGTTAAAGTATAACCAGCTCATACCTTCAGTGGATCATAAGGCCCATGTGTTTCAAGACTTATCCTAGCAAATTATTAAAGTGCTATGATCAGAGTCGGTCATGGATTCATACGTATAATGCAGCCGTTTGGGACCCCCGAATTTTGGAAGTCCCCCGGTTTAGGACCCATCGTATGTATGTATAGCTCGGTGCTGTTTCATATGTATGTGTATAGGCTTATCTAAAATGATTTTTTTTTTTAAATGACAAAATTTTTCACTAATTAACGGCTTCACGGCTCAAACTTATTTTTCCATTCACGTAGCAGATGAGTCGAATATCAGCAAATTGCAAGTCGCGACTCCATCTCTGATCTCTCCTCAATCGACAGAATCATAGTCCTCAATCACTGATCTTATGACTTCTTTTCAAATGAGACTTGTTTCATAATACTTTTTCCGGAAAATAATCTTAGTAATATATATATGAAACTTTCTTTTTTCACATTTACCCTATCTATTATCGTACAGCTTTTCAGTATATGAAAATTACTAAAAAGCACTGATTTACCAATCTTTAAAATCATCTTTCACTGGCCACCATCTACTATGACAGATCGAAACTGCATGTTCTCTGTCGTTAACAAAAACTGTTCTATTTATTGTCTGTTAAACTAAAATAACAAAGGTGACTCGAACTCCGACGTATTGGTTAGATGACAACCCGTTTTACCGTGCTTACTTGTATGCAATGAGCTTGAATGCACTCCCATGCTTTTTCCTAGACAAAAGACTTGAAGTTTGATTTCCCTTGATCATGTGTGTAAATGCCTTCACACAATTTCCCAGCACTTTATTCAACTTCACTCCTTTCAAGCCATCTTGCTGTTTCTTCACCACTAGACTCTGCTGCTTCTCTTCATCTTTGAACTGTTTCGCCAGCGAACGTTGGCTCTCCATGAGTCGCTTCATGCTCGTCTGCGTTTGGAACGTGACCACCTCTTTGCTCGTATCTTCCGGTTTGTCTTCAATGATTTCTTCACGAATCCATTCGTCCACCGTGCTTTCATAAGGCTCGATCTTGAGATTTAGTGGCTTTCTTGTTCTTTTCGACTTGGAGATGTCGTAACAAGGTTTCCGTAGATCCCTCTGGCTTGCCATTTCCTCTAGGAAACTTCAATTTTGGTAGCTATTTTGTGATGGAAGAGTTCATAGTAGATCAATGCACATTTTGGTTGATTTTAAAGTATTTATTGGTTAATAGTCTTTTTAAGTCCCTTTTGAGAAGTGGTAAAGTGTCATTTTTTTTTTGGTTGAGCCATTCTAATCTATTTGTACAATATTCACAACACAAATCATGCAAATTTTGAACTATGAACAACTCAAGATTTGGTTAGCACTAACTTTTGTCAAATTCACAATTATGACATTGATGTCTTAGTGAGTTTTAAAACTTAAGTTATCTTGGTTTTCAACATCCTAGCTATGCTCCCTCTTGCTGGTATTCGATGATACGTACCTATCAAGATTATCGATGAGCAAAAAACGTATGCAGAATGCAGTACACTATTCACTCAAACTCAATTCGTAATAAGTGCACACACTACAATCAAGAGACATCATATGCTCCCTCTTGCTGGTATTCGAAAATTGATACGTATCAAGATAATCTGATTGACAAAACACGTATGAAAAATGTACTACCCGATTCGCTCAAACTTAATTCATAAGTGCGAATTACATGTTATATTTGACACAACAATGATTCAAAATGTACACTATACACAAACACACATACACACTACAATCAAGATGATGAATGCTTATTATATGCTAGGAGCGTAATCACTAAGACACCATCTCACACCGTATGTAAGGATTACACATGAATCTCATACATTGTATTAGAGGGTGTACTAGTGATTATCCCGTAGCATCTAAAAAATCGAAGAAGAATAAATGAAATCCACATGAGAAAGCATTAAGATCTTTCATCACCAAGCCAGCTATCTTTGCCCTTAGGTCCATTAGGCCCTTCTTCACCCAACACTTCATTAGGTATACTATTCACAAGCTTCTCAAATGGTTTCTTCAACAACCCTGGCAATTTTTTCCCCACCTGCTCAAGTTCTTCAGCAAGGGTATAGGTTATCTTAGGCCCCCAGTTCCTTAGATAGTTGAGCCACGGCGGCTCGGCGATAACCGCCCCCAAGTAATCGGCACTCACGACCGAAAACCTCGCCCCCGTATCCATCACAAACTTACTCTTATCCGTGTCGTTTCTTATCCCAATGTTCCCGTTCCCTTGCAACACGAGCCCTTTCTTAGGGTACGAGGCGTGGCCGTTCAATGACGAATAGGCCACCGGTTTGTTCCCGTTTTCGAACTCGACTTCCGATGCATCGACCCAGACACCTTTACTGTGTTGAGCAAAATACACACTTTTGAGCTCCCCTGTGAAGTTGCTTATCCTTAAGGTGAGATGCTCCCAGTCACCAACATGTTGTCCAATTTTCCCTAACGAGACGTTGAAGAACTCGACTTTAGCCCGGGCCGGGCCGTTGAAGGGGTAGAATATCCATATTACAACATCAGTAAATGTGCTTCCAAACATTGGCTTGACATGCAGATAAGAACTGGCAGATGCTAAATCTCCTTTCTTGACCTTTTCCTTAGCTGCATTGTCAACAGGAAGATCAAGCCAATACGCGTCATCGTTTCCTCCACCCTGAGGAAGATTCGCACCCGTTGGATCAATGGGAACCGGGTTGGATTCTTCACCTCTCGTGTACAACAATGCCCCGTTTTCAAAGTACCATTTCGTAGAAGACACGAAGTATTTTTCATCAGGGTGAAAGTAGATGTAAGGAGAGTAAGCCTGGAATATTGCATTGATCTGATCAGCATTAGGCATGGCATTCTTGTTCCCACTCACATTCTTCAAGCAGGGCAAGTCTGTCGAGCCCGGGCCACTACTGTTTCGAGCAATAAACAAGCCCGTGGGGATCCCCTGCCTCTCGACTCCCCTGTCTCTCGGCCTCGTACTATATATGGCAACACCAGTGACAGTATCCTCCTTCCCAGACCCCCAAATCAAGTCCAGATTCTCATTCTGATCAGTAAAATCTGCCCGAACACAACGAACTTTATCAAGGGCCGGTTTCTCAGACGACCCTGTGACAACCTGACCAACTGCCTTGTATCCATCAGGGGCAACTGGCAACCAGATATACCCAACACCAGTTTGCTTTATCTTCAAAGACTCACTGCTCCAAACAAGAGCGTAATCATCAGGTGACCTTAACACATCATCTGACTCGTCTTTCGCAACTAGAACCCATCCTGACAAGTTCTTGTTGTTCGGCTGGCTGTAGCTACCAAGCATGAAGAATCCATCTGGAATCGCAGATGGCTCAAAAAACGACGCACCAAGATTATCAGGCCCGCCTTCTTGTGTTTCCCAAACTTTGGAAAATGTGGATACTTGACTGATTTGCAGGCCTCCCAGATCAATGGCTCCACTAGCAAAACCTGTACCTGAAATGATCAACAGCAAGTTAAATTGAACAGCTTTTCGAACAATCGAACATTGCAAACACATACACATGAGCTATGTAAATCAAGATTACATTCCTCAATCTCAATCCTTAATAAGATTACAGTTTGCTAACTAAACTGCAGAACTGAGTCAAAAGAACGCAAAATTCGCAGAAAAATCAAGAACATGTACCATGATCAAACATTGCAAACTCATACAGATGCATGAATTATGCAATCAAGATCACATTCTACAGTCCCAATCCTTAACATGATTAGCCTTTTACGCTACCTAAACTGCAGAACTAGGACAAATCAACGCAAAGTTCGCAACAAAATCAAGAACATGTACCCTGATCAAGCTTTGAAAACTCAGACTCATGGATTATACATGCAATCAGGACTACATTCTACAATCTCAATCCTTAACATGATCATACTTTCCTAACTAAACTGCAGTACTAAGTCAAATCAACGCAAAATTCGCAACAAAAACAACATGTGCCCTGATCAAGCTTCGAAAACTCAGACTCATGGATTATACATGCAATCAGGTCATCAGGACTACATTCTACAATCTCAATCCTTAACATGATTACACTTTGCTAACTAAACTGCAGTACTAAGTCAAAACAACGAAAATCCGCAACAAAATCAAGAACATGTTCCCTGATCAAGCTTCGAAAACTCAGACTCATGGATTATACATGCAATCAGGTCATCAGGACTACATTCTATAATCTCAATCCTTAACATGATTATACTTTGCTAACTAAACTGCAGTAAAAAGTCAAAACAACGCAAAATTCGCAACGAAATCAAGAACATGTACCCTGATCAAGCTTTGAAAACTCAGACTCATGGATTATACATGCAATCAGGTCATCAGGACTACATTCTACAATCTCAATCCTTAACATAATCATACTTTGCTAACTAAACTGCAGTACTAACTCAAAACAACGCAAAATCCGCAACAAAATCAAGAACATCTAGTCGAAGAACGCACATTCAAACGAAGACGAAAACAAACCTGCAGGCCATGAGGGCAAGGCAGAAGGCAGCTTAAACAAGGTCTCAACAGGAAGAGGCTTGTTACTCTTCCTCCTCTTGAAGATTTTCGCGGTTTGCAGGCTAATCCCGTTCCCCATTGCCACACAAGAACTGTACATGATAAACAACAGAACTACAGAAGTATGTATAATGTATCTGACACAAGAAGCTAGAAAGAGAGCTTTAAAGAGAAGAAGGAGCCGTACTACATTTCGTGCAAGGAATACTACACTCCTCTTTAGGATTAAACAGAATTAAGAAGAATGCTTTAAGGTTGTCTTATCCCAGATGAAGTGTGCTTTTCTTGTACAACAAGGTCTTGTCTGCTGCTTTGTTTATGGCAGTTTTCTATGTTTCTTGGCCATTGGCATGATATTTGAGTTCATTTTAAACTCTCCAATTTTCCATCAATTCATCATTAATAAATGTAGTTGGACCAGAAAAGCTTGTGTGTGTAAACAGTCTTGTATTATGTAGGCTATTAAAAGTCATGTGATTTACATGTGTGTTATATATTAGAATCCGTATTTGGAAAGACAGTTTTTTCTGTGTATAGAAAAAGTCGTATAAAACACTGAGATACATGTTTAAAAACACTCAGACACAGGTTTAAAGTAAACACGCTAAATCCAAACAAAAAGCAGCTTTTTTCAACCTTTTCAAGAATTCGGCATTTTGGCTATATAATAAGTGGAATCGAAGTCCCACGTCGCTAATATATAAATCACAACTAATCTCGTGTATCTTCGTTCTCGTAGTCGTCGCACTACTAAAATTGAGCTGAAATAATAAGTGGAATCGAAGTCCCACGTCGCTAATATACAAATCACAACTAATATCGCGAACATCATGAACCAACAACACGTAATAATTCTATAGACTATAGAATTCTGACTAGACATTTATCCTACATACGATTTATAAAACACCTCCTATGTACACTCTGTGTAGACGCTATACATTGTATTAGACGGTGTTACAGATTACTCTTAACATGTAATAAATCGAGATTTATATGAAAAGTGGGACAAAAGATTTAGCTCGGATATGCATTGAATTTAACGTGTGAGATATTTCAGACCAGACTATATTGTAGGGTTTATACAGGACGATAAGACTTGGACAGGTCTGTTGAATTAATAATTGCAGCACATTTTTCTTGTCTTCATTGTTTACTCCACAATTTTTGTATTTTTCTAGTCCATACACGTATATATATTGTTACAGTATTTTAGCTAATTATTCTTCCATTTTTTCCTCATTTTTATCATTAAAAAAATGAAAAAATTGTTCCTTAATTTGTTAAGGTCATCATCGTATAACAAACGCCAACCAGTCCTAACAGCCGTATAGAAACAGTTTTTTGCAGGTACAAGGAGAAGAAAAGTTGCAATTTGTAGGTATAAGCCTAACAAACGTCGATGATTAAATTCAACGCCTATCTATAAGTTTGTAGATTTGATGTAATTGCGATTCTTAAGTCATGCTATGCTAGCATGTTAGTACATTTTTGCAGCTTTCGAACCTTTAAGAGGACTTTGCAACGTTGTAGTTGCAAGAGGCTGCTTTAGTTGGCGAAGTTAGGTTTTAAAGGCGTTCGTTGAAAGAAAATTTGGATTCGATTTCTACTGTTTTCGTCGTAGATTTGCTGATTTTCGTTTGAGAGGACTTGTAGTAATTGTAGCTTATAGAATCAGAATTAGTATATCATGATTGATTGATTATGAAATTGTGATGGGGATGTAATGTAATATCCAATTATCTGAAAAAGGATATTCTTATTTCTTAGAGACTAAAATACAAAAATCATCATTTGGACTTTAAACAAAAGATTACCCGGTCCAGAAAGTAAAATGGGCTTGGACCATAGAGAAGTTTACTCGACCCAGTAAGAGATTAGATGGGCCTGCGGATCAGACGTTCAGGAGTCCAGCAAAGTCCCTGAAGGCCCAATTGCATGCGTTTCGATTTATTAACGAACTTAAGTAGTAGTACTTTTTTTTTTTTTTTTTCCGAAAACTTAAGTAGTAGTACCTACTAATCTCACTAATCGCAAATTTTGGATTTTGTATCCCGTTCCCGAGTCCCGACACAAGCAGATTTGATGATTTGATCTCACATTCTCACATATATAATCGTCCTAAACGAGTCGAGTATTGTGATACTCTGCTCGAGCTCAACTCGTTAGTTTACCGAGTCGAGTATTGTGATACTCTGCTCGAGCTCAACTCGTTAGTTTTCCGAGTATAATATGAATTTGGAGCTCGACTTGTTTATCTTATTGAACGAGCTAAGCTCGAACCGTAACGACTAACGAGCTAATCAGAACTGACAACGAAGCGCAGCTCAGTTGGTAAGACGCTTCCCCTCCAACCAATAGGTCGGGGGTTCGAGTCACCTTTGCCTCTTCAAAAAAAAAAAAAAAAAA
>JAYMSL010004689.1:0-10843 GCA_036897195.1 Plantago coronopus | reverse complement strand
TCATGTCGATGCGACAGAGAAGGAGGCAGCTTCAAAAAGTCTCATTGTTGAAGCTAATATGAGAAAGGCGGATCCAGTTCATGGTTCCGTTTCATTAATGCAAAAACTACAAGTTGAGATAGAGAATAAGACTAAGGAACTTGCTGCCGTTAACCAACAGATCCAATTAAAAAAGAAATAAAGCCTTAGGCTTCTAGTTCTTGCAGAATAAGAATGTTGTACTTGTTTAAACATACATGGCTTCTTAATTGAACCGTGTCGTTTTACTCGTTAGAAAATTATATATGACACATCGCATATCGCAATTTCAATACATGAGCGGACATATCTTCGTTTTGTTCATTACAATTCATAAATAGTGAACTGAGAATTTTGAAAAGAATATGGGGGCGATTGAGACAAAAAAAAGATGTTTGAGTAACTTCAAAAACGGGTAATAGTTTTAGGGGGAATTTTTTTTTCTCAAACATAAATATCAACAACTTGAAAACAAACATTTCCAAACATCAATCTTTCGATGAAAGTATCACAAATGTATCACAAGTCACATAAATGATATCACCAAATTTAATTCGTATTCAAATATAAAATATTCGTACAAAAAAAATTAACAAATCGATTCCAAATCAACAATTCATACTAAAAAAAAGCAGTAACAATCCATTTGAATTATGAGAAAATAGCAATCGACATAAAATATCGGTAATTTAACGCATACCATCAACTATTTATATATAAACATCGGTAATTTCATCACAAAAAACATCGAAATGTAAACGGAAACACAAAACAGTTGAAAATCAACAGCAATAGAGCACATTACCAGGAAAATAATTTTGAACTTCTACATCTGCTTATCACCGAAGGTTACTGGAAAATTTGTATCAATGTTCAATTAACAGATCGACAGATCGACATCGAGAACGAAGCGCAGCTCAGTTGGTAAGACGCTTCCCCTCCAACCAATAGGTCGGGGGTTCGAATCACCTTTGCCTCTTAAAAAAAAAAAACAGATCGACATCACAATGAACATACAATTCACAAAATCTAGATGAAAATCTACAAAAACCCTATTTTAAACACAAACACAATAGTTTTATAACAACTGATTAAAATTGTACTTGCCTGAAGTTAAATCTGATATCATTATCAATCGAATTTACTCCGACATCTGTTTGAACACCAATTTTGAGACCAACCATTCTGAAATTGAGAGGAAAAAAAAGAAAGAATGATTCTGGAGCGAATAAATGGAGAAATATGATTATGGGGGTTGAAATCACGAAATTGAACGATAATTTGGGTGAAATCGAAGAAGAAGTCGATCGTCTAGGGTTTCTGGAAGAAGCTGAGAGAGAAACCAGAGAAGAAAACGTGATGACATTGTGGAGAAGAATGAAAGAAAAAATATACTCCCTCCGTCCCACAAAACTTTACCCACTTTCCATTTTCGGATGTCCCACAAAACATTACCCATTATCAAATAAGGAAGCTACCCCACACACTAAAACATTATTTTAACATTCATACACTTCTTTATCACCACACATTCTCAAAAAGTAATCTACCCACTTACTTTTTCAATTTTACTCCATTACTTTAACTCATTTTATTAAACTACGCGCTAACCCTAACGGGTAATGTTTTGTGGGACGGAGGGAGTAGGAAAATAGCCCTTTTATGGTAGATCTATTAAGTTGGATCCTATCCATCTCAAGTTCGACCTGTCCCCCGTTTTTAAGCGAAAATAGGTTTGTGATATTTCTGACAAGTAAAGGTGGACTTTTCTAAAAGTCTACTATAATGTAGACTTTGATTTTTTTTTTAACAATTATTAGTAACATAAGTAACAACCCACGATCTCAATGGATATGAGCGTGATTCAAAAACAAATCCGTACGGGCGCCACTCCAAAGCAGTTAATAAGACAATATCATACCAACGACACGTATGACGTGTGGTCCATGTAATACATATTAACGACACGTGTGGTCCATATTATACATAACCGCACCGACTCAAATGATCATGTCTTTAGAAAGATATTAGAAATCAAATTACTTGTCATTATTATTATTATTGAGAAAAATCAAATCTGGCAACATGCAAGGATAATATTGTCATTTAAGGGAAGCCAAACCTTTTGTTTTTGGATTTTTCTTTTTATAGATAGTAGCTGAAATTGTAAATCTTGGACTGCAAAAATCATTTGTGCCTTTTGTCTTGTGAGAATTTCGTTTCGTTGCGTTTTGGAAGAGAAAGAAAAATTACAGATTCAATTTCAGATTGAATTTCAATATTTCAATTTTCTTCCCCCTTTCCTGCTTGGCTTTCTCTTCTGAAGCTTCACTTGTGTGTTGTTGTTTTTGAAGAGAAAGGAATTTCAATCATTTCATCATCCCATTACAAATTTCTTAATTGCCAATTTCTTCCATCATTCATCCCTTGTTTGATGGTTCAGCTGATGGGCTCGTTTCATATCGGCAAGGTTGAGGATTTTACAGAGGAGGAGTATGGACCTCTACCTAAGCGATCGCGTTTTGCCCCTGCCAATCAAAATCAGGTAAACCCGAATCCTTCATCCCTGTGTGTTTCTTAGGGTTCTGATTCTATTTAGTTTTATGAATTTGGTTTTGGAAGGGTGACTCTTAAATCTGATTGATTCTGTATTACTTTCCTGAAAAGGGTTCAATGAATAGTTCCTTATCTTTTATATACTTTTATGATATTTGTGTATATGCATTTTGTTTCTCCAGCTGTTTTCTAGCTAAGATAAGGCTTTATGCTTTATGTATACATTTGCTCCCATGTTTTTAGCTTTTCAATTCGGGTTTTATCGATGGTAACTAAGCATGTAATTTCATTCACACCTAGCTACATTTAAATATAAGTTATAATAAGAAGTAAATTGTTGCAATCGAATTACATGTCATGGAACGTAGTTTGATTCCTAGTAGTAGAAAGGATTGAGAGTTTAGAATGTGTCCATTGTCATGGCATACAAGAAAGGTAGTTTGTTTCCTAATAGTAGAAAGGATTGAGTGTAGTTTAGAATATGTCATATTGCTATGGGTGCTCCCATTGCTTCTGTGTGTTCTCCTGATGCATTCACGTGTTTTAGCGAGTCCTTAGAACAATAGGCTTTGATTCTGCATTTAATGCTGAAGCCATAAATGTGTGGTGGGTTTACACTTTAGCTTGAGGCTATAGATCTTGTTTCGGCTGGAAGAACAAACTTATGCTCATCTCACTGTAGAACAATAAATAAAGAACCTACGCATATATCATCTGAATTCCCAGCAAATGTAACATGTCTCTATGTTCTTATTTCTGGACAGCGGGGCCCCAACAACGAATTTGTACCTCCAGCTCTTTACAATCCACTGGATGAACCTAGTCCTCTGGGCTTGCGGTTGAGAAAGTCTCCATCTTTGTTGGACTTGATCCAGTCGAAACTTTCCCAGGGAAGTAGTAGTGGTTCTCTCGCAGTGTCTTCTGGTGATGTTCTAGATTCTGAAAACAAGGCCAACATGAAAGGAATTCCTGCTTCAGGCGCAAATGATAAATTAAAGGCCTCAAACTTTCCAGCTTCGTTGCTGCGAATTGGCAATTGGGAGGTAATAGTTAGTAGCATTTACCTATACTAGTAAACATTTACCTCAGCACGGAGTCATAAGGTGGTTTAGTGGTAGAGGAGATGAATTGCAAGTAGGAGGTCTGGGGTTCGAGCCATATCGGACGCAGGTTTAGGTGTTAAATTATTGATATTTATTTGATAGTTTGTAACAGTTTGCCGATTCAAAAGAATAAAAAAAAATTAAAAAAAGAACATTTAGTGTCATTTGCCTATACTATGAATGAATTTACATGGTGACATTTTTCCGTTATCTTCTAGCTGGAGTATATTATGCGATAATAATTCTAGTAAGCTGTGTGGTTGATTAGAATTCAGTGTTTCATGATGATCACTCTTTAACATTCTCTTAACAAAACAAGGAGCTAATGTACATATTTGGTGAAGTAAACAAAATTGGAAAGGGTTTGTAGAAGTTATGAATCTGAGATGGCGTGTCGGGTAGATTATTTCTTTAGATGAAGTCAAGCTTAGGCCAGCCCATTTTATCAACTCTAATTTTTTATTTTAATAAACAGCTCATTTTGTGCTGCTTCTAATATTCATGTAGTAAAATGTGCACTCGCAGGATCGGAACTGGCTCTTGTTAAATTTGACAATCTGCCATTCCGTTAAATAAAGACAATAAGCTCTAAATGTATTTGAAGTGTATTCATCAAACAGTTCTACAATGACCTATTCTAATGTTTGTCTTACTGAGAATAGCCTAGCTTATCTTTTTCAGATTCTATCAATATATCTATCAACTGACAGATAATCTCATATCCGTGTGTTTATTAGACTTGCTAATTGTATAAATGCTGTTGCTATTACTGATAAATTGATTATGTGCAGTATATTTCGAAGTATGAAGGTGATCTGGTAGCCAAGTGCTACTTCGCAAAGCACAAACTTGTATGGGAAGTTCTTGAAGGTGGTCTCAAGAGTAAAATAGAGATCCAATGGTCTGACATTACAGCTTTGAAAGCTGACTGCCCAGATGATAGTCCAGGAACTTTGACAATTGTGGTAAATATTTTTTTGTGTTACAATAGTTGGCTTTAACCAGCTAAAGTTGGTGATTCTGGATAGTGTTCAATTTATTTTGTTTTTGTGTGTCAGCTGGCCCGGCAACCTTCTTTTTTCCGGGAAACGAATCCACAACCCAGAAAACACACACTCTGGCAGGCTACCTCAGACTTTACTGATGGACAAGCAAGCAAAAATAAGTAAGTCCTACAGTTTTTTTCTTTTTTTTTCTTTAACCATATTGTGGGTGTGTAGTAATTTTCCTCAAGTAACTTAGAAAATATGATAGGAGTGCCAAGTTAGGGGCGACTAGAGAATTATAGTTGTTAGAAATTGATGAAAGAAGAACTACAGACAAATTTAGAAGTTGAGACCTGACAAAATAATTCAGGCAAATTTCTAGTTGCAGACTAATTGTAATACTTCTATGCCTATAGCATGAATAACTGAATATGCGTTGCGAAATTTCAATATAAATTATCATTGTCGAAAATAAGAAGTATCTGACGAATGGACCAAGCCTACAATAAGTGCCAGCTAGGATGCTGAATGCTAGTTGAAGACTACATGATGGATAATTTGAATGGACAGTTTTCTGAGTCTTATAAGAGTAAGAATTGGTCGATGTGGTGGGGGGTCATGGTTTGTTGATAATTGTCAGAAGTCTATTCATTTAGGGGCAGAGACTAGGTTTTGGGAGGATTCGTGGTTGGGTAAAGGTCTCAGATTATGCGAAAGAATTTCCAGACTCTATGGAGTGGAAACCAGGAAAAATGTCTCTGTTGCGGATTGGGTAGGTGCTATGGGCGAGTGGGAATGGCGAAGAAAGTTGTTCTCCTGGGAAGAAGTTGCTGGGTGAGGTGTTGAGCTTGTGTAATCAGTCTAAACGGGTGAAGAGGGGGGGGGGTGACTTGTGGGGCTGGGTAGGAACTGTGGAGGGGACGTATACGGTGAGGAGTGGGTATGATTGTCTACTGAAAAGAACAAACAATTAGCAGGGAAAGCTCCGATGGTGAATGAACAGAGGATGTAAATTGGATTCCACCTTCAACATTTAGTGCATTTATGTGGACACTGGTGCAAAATCGGGTTGCAACTTTCGACAACCTGAAAAAAAAAGAAATATACTTGACCCGTCTTTGGTATGGAACTGCACTCTTTGTTCAGTCGAAGAAGAGGCGTGCCACCATCTCTTTGTGTCTTGTGATTTTGCGAGGGCCTGAATTGACGTGCACTGATTCTATTGCTAAAATTCTGGATTCATCGGTGATACAGGGATCGAAACATGGGCAAAGCATAGCGGTTATACGGAGTGTCAGTGTATTTGTTGTACTATATGGAATACCAGAAAGGCAAAGCATTTCCAAGGGAAAGTAGTGTCGGTTGCGGATGTGGTAGAAGGAATAAAGCTAACATTGTGGATGTGGGAAATTGCAGCTCAGTATAAATGGATAGACTGGGAATTGAACCCAGACAAGTGCCTTAAGAGCTAGCTAGATGGTGCAGATTCTGGAGCTGGAATCTTTGAGTTGAATTGGCTCATTTTGCACTGTGGTCTAGGAGTAGAGTGTTCAGCTTGCTCTACTGTTAATGTTGTTGTGTAAAGTTTTTGGCTCATACACCTGGACTGTTTCTTTGTGTACTTTTAACTGACTTAATAAATTTAATTTTTGCTGCTTAAAAAAAGGATAATTTGAATGAAATGGGAAGCTGAAATAATTGGTAATTGTATTAAGTTTAAATTCTTAATTTAACTTGAATTCTCCTGCATTGACCTTAAGTTCACCGCTTTCAATATTCTGCATGGTCGTATCAAGTTTAAATTTTTTTATATAACTTGATTTCAGTAGTGATTTTTCTAAAGATCTTATTGACTATTTTCATTACCTCTGACAGTATTTGACCTCTCTATGTTTAATTGAATGCATTGCTTGAAATTGACCTAATTAATTCTGCATGTGTTTTATTAGGAAGCATTTTATGCAGTGCCCTCCAGGAGTTTTGAACAAACATTATGAAAAGCTTATCCAGTGTGACATCCGTCTTAGCACTTTGAGCCAACAGCCTGAGATAGTCATGGACTCACCCTACTTTGAATCCAAAGTTCCTGTTAGTGAAAATCCAGATGAATCTAGAGATGATGGATGCAATCAGCTAGCAGCTCCTGGCGAGGGATCAACTTCCGTCACTGAGGATGTAGCATCAGCAGCTTCTCTGCAGTTATCTCCCCTTGATTTAGGTCAGAGTTCCATGGTAGCTCAACATGCATCTAAAAGAGAAGCTCCATCTCCTAGCTCAGGTATAGTCGTACTTGTTTCTGTTTGAATAACTGTTCTCATTCTTTTTTATTTTTGGTCGCATTATAGAATTTGTGAAGACAGAATTCTCTATTATCTAATTGTCCTGAGCTGCACTAGTTCTGCAGTGAGAAACAGTTAAAACTGTAAATCAGATGAATAGTTAGATTGTGGTTACGAATGTTTAAAAGCAATTAAGCCTCATTTAACACTAATAGTGGATAGTTCCAATGCAAACCCCAGATTGTCATTCAAGAGAATTTCTTTTGACTAGGCATGTGTGTTTCTACTTTACTGGGATAAGTTCGGCTTGGGTTAATAATCAAGTCTTGGATGTCATATGAAATAGTATGTTGGGTTCTTGCTGAATACGAAATAACTAGATCTACCCCTTAAAGTACATATAGGAATATTACATTACTTGTCTCTAGTGGTTAAATGTAGTATTTAAAGGGAGGTGTATGCATGTTTTTATGGAACACTTAAGTTGGCTGATGTATTTTCAAATAGTTTGGTTTTTAATTATGTCACTCTAGAGGGTTCCTTATGTGAATACCATTTACAAGCTTTAGAGTATAATAATTGCATATATTGAATCTCGTATCCGGTTTTTGAAATAGTCCAGTCTTTCTGTACTTTTGTTCTCCCAATCTAAAGGGTTACTTTATGTAAACATAAAATACATTTCTTAACTGATGACTGCAAAACATAGTTGCTGACTTGCTGCATATATTGATCTAGCATCTGTTCATTTAGCAGTGCTTGTAGTATTAAGTCTGTTTTTTCCCTCTCCATTTTTTACCCCAAATAATCATTAATCATGAGTATTTCAGTCGTAGTCTTAAGTGCGTTTCCTTTTCCCCCTAAATCATGACTAATCATGCTGTTGGATGTTATATCTTTAGTGATGGATACACTTGCAATTGAGGGGAACAGAATGCTGCATGAAAAGGATTCTGAAGTCCAGAAAACCCGCCGTGATACAATGGAGGTCCTGGGCATGCGTCCGTCCATGTCAATAAGTGATTTCGTGAACCACATTGGGAATTGTATCTCTGAACAAGTAACTTGTGGAAGTCTACCCTCAGAGAAGGCATTGGAATGCCAAGACACGCTGGAAAACATTGCCCAAATTTTGCTTAACGACACTCAACCCTCAACTGGGCTAGATGAGAAATCCCTTTTAAGAAAGGTTGATTCTCTTTGCTGTCTATTACAGGATCCAGAAATGGATGCTCAATCAAATGGAGAAAACATTTCCCAAGTTCTACCGAGTGACACTCCATCCACAATGTGTCTCGATGAGAAATCACTCATGAAAAAAGTTAATTCTCTACGCTGCTTGCTACAGGATCCTGCCCAAGTTGGTGGAGAAAATCGACATGAAAGTATAGGTCATGGGAAAAATGTCAGTTTTAGTTTTCCAAATGAGTCTGTACATGGGAAGGTCAGTGACACAGTGAGGTCCTCTGGAGGAACTTCAACTGAGGGTGCACCTCCCATGCAGCGTAAGGACTCATTCAGTGATTTGCTTCTCAATCTTCCGCGCATTGCTTCTCTGCCAAAGTTCTTATTCGGTATTACAGAAGACGATGAATATCAAGGTCTGTGATAGATTCTGATAAGTAGATAGAAACCGAGGCCGAGCCAGCTGTTTTTGGTGTCTTGCAAATGGAATCCTTTCTTGAATTGAATAGTTTCTTGTTTTTCATTTATCACCATGAATATGTCGAGATTCGGAAATCAAGGTTGATGATGAATCCCAGGTTGCTTCATGGATCAGACAATGTAATTGGTTGGGGTTGGTACTTGTATGTAGACTGTAAAGTTATTGAATTCCCTTTTTAGTGTTTTCTGATGGATCTAAATTCGGTTTCTAAGGAAAGACATTCAAAGTACCTTATGTTTATTCTCTCTTTGTTGGAGTTGTATACTCTTGCTGGATTAATAATAGAAAGGATAATTATTACTACTCCCCCATCATTTCAAAAAACTTTACTCACTTCTCATTTTTTGGTGTCTCATAAAACTTTATCTAGTACAAAATATAGAAACTACCTACTCCATCCGTTCCAAAAACTTTACCCACTTTCCATTTTTGAATGTCCCACAAAGCTTTACTCATTACCAAATAAGAAAGCTACCTCACATAATAAAACATTATTTTAACATCAGTACACTTCTTTATCACCACACATTCTCAAAAAGTAACCTACCCCACTTACTTTTACATTTTTACTCCATTAATTTAACTCATTTTCTTAAACTGCGCGTAATATTTAGTGGGACGGAGGGAGTAAGACATTAAAACATTATTTTAACATTAATATTATTTATTTATTAACACACATCACCAAAAAATAACCTCACTTATTTTTTTTATTTACTCATTACTTTTTATTCATTTTATTGAACTGCGCTGTAACTCCAATAGGTAAAGTTTTGTACTCCCTCCGTCCCACAAAACTTTACCCTCTTTCCATTTTCGGAGGTTCCACAAAACTTTACCCATTACCAAATAAGGAAGATACCTCACACACAAAAACATTATTTTAATATCAATACACTCTTTATCACCACACATTCTCAAAAAGTAACCTACTCCACTTACCTTTTCATTTTACTCTATTACTTTAACTCATTTTCTTAAACTGCGCGCCAACCCTAACGGGTAATGTTTTGTGGGACGGATGGAGTAGGACATAAGGAGTAGGTCTTAAACAAAAGGTTATTTCTTGATTTCCAAATTAATCAATGAATCGAGGGGCTACGCCTTGCGAGATTTAGGGACTGGACTACCACTTTTGGGTAGAACCTCCGTCCGCCTTTAGAAATGTTCTTGAGAAAGAATGCATGTTAGTTACTCACTTTTTATTTCATTCCTTCACACACACAAAAAAAAAAAAAAAAAATCATCCAAAGATTAGTAAAGACAATTTGTTTTTTTAGGGTCATTTCTACTGTTTTGGAAAATGGTTTCCCTAAGGGACTTATACATTATTCCTTGAAAAGCAACATTTCGAAATTCTTTAACTTTAACATTCAGTTATGTTACACAAACTGCACAAAGGAGAATCAATACACAATAAGTATGAATATGTCCTAACCACGCATATGAACGTTCTAAGCCTATGTTAGGGAGACTGCAACTTATTAAGAGAGACAAGTGTCTGAAGTAGAGCTCCCGTCGGCACTACCGGCCAATGGTCTCCAGTCAGGATACTTCCCTAACAAGATTGACCATGGACGTTGTGCCGTTGTGCCGACCATCGACCGTGTGGCCTCGATCGTCGGTCACGCGAGCGACAAAGATGACTTGAAACACGTCATGGCCCCAACGGCTTGCTTCACCTTCCACGTGCCACCACCATCCGAAAGATGCGTGTCACTTTCCTACTAGTTGGACCATGCTCCGACGTGTCAGGGGTCTTGTCCCCTAACCAAGTACTATAAATAGTGGTCCATTCGGCATTTATGAGAGGCATGATCCTAACTCGCACTTTAAGAGCTCTGAACCTCCGCTGCTCACTGGACTCTTCGAACATTAAGTCTCCCCTGGTTTGCTCACAACTAGACGGTTATTATAAAGGCTAACCCCTTTCCCTTTGTTTTCAGGAAAATGAGTTTATCGAAGCGGCCATCCCGATTAGAAGTTTTGTACTTCCTCTGTCCAGTCAATAGATTGCCACTTTCCTTTTTAGTAGTCTATTACAAGGCTTCCCATTTTTTATTTGGACATGTGGTCCCTAATTTTTGTCCACCCATTTAACTACATAACACCAAAAAGTACCCCACTAACTCCATTTGTAATATAATACTAAAAAATTAATAAAATCTTATTTTGTTGACCAAAACACAAATGAGAAGCTTGTGTTTGGATGGAGGGAGTATATGGTTAGAGAGA
>JAYMSL010004688.1:0-10843 GCA_036897195.1 Plantago coronopus | reverse complement strand
TAGATTCATTTCGACAACGAAGCGCAGCTCGATTGGTAAGACGCTTCACTTCCAACCAATAGGTCGGGAGTTCGAGTCACCCCTTTGCCGTTTCAAAAAAAAATTTAGATTCATTTCGTAAACTTCAGTTCATAATTACGATCAATCATGTTGCATTCGATTTAGTTTCGTTCCATTAAGTTCATTTTATAATAATTAAGTTCAGTCAGATCTGTTCAGTTCAGGTCATAAAATTTCAAGCGAGTTAAACAGAATAACCCTAAACTTTATTTTCTTTAGGTAAAATAGTGTCTTCGAAAAGTTTGACCGTTTGTTCAAGTAAATTCTAAAGTTTATCTTATTTGAAAAATATGTATGCTAAGTGAATGTTAATGTGACTGATCAGCGATTATGTTACTGATTGAATATCTACGATATGCAAATTATTAAAAAATAAAGTGACTGGTGAACAATCAGTTACCTTTACCAACTTATTTTATCGAACAGACACTGAATGTTAGTAGTGATCACATTCTCACGTATGTGACGTCAACAAATTGTAGCGACACTGTGGTGGTTTAATTTTATGTAACGCTTCTGCAAGCACTGAAAAAAATATGAACTAAACTGAATTCTAGTATAAATTTGAACTACGTAAACCTAAATTAAACTGAACATAACTGAAATTAAGGTAAACTGAACAAAGCCTTATTTTCCTAATCCATTAATCTGAACACACACTTAAACATGACAAAACATAACTTGGACAACGAAGTGCAGCTTAGATAACACATTTTACCTTCCAACCTTCTATAAGTTGGGGTTCAAGCTACCGAGAGAAAAAACAAAAACAAACATAAAGAGAACATATGATCTCAAACTCAAGTAGAGAAAGACCCAATGGGCCTGTGCACGACATAAGGCCCATTTGTTGATCGGGCCACCATTCCACATGCATCAAGAACGGCTGACAATTGATGCGGTGAAACATCCAAGCCCAACCACTGATCCACGTAAAAGAGGGACTGGCTACAACCCCTATGAGGCCCAGTAGTGGTGACTTCAATAGAGTCACATAACCAACCATGATGCGCTCCAGACCCGTCCGATGTCACGTTGAGCTTGCAAATTGGGGTTCCTATACACGGTCCTCGACCCGTGAAAATGTCCAAATTGCCCCTTTCGAAGTAGTCGTGTTTGTAGCCCATGAGGCCCCAATCTTTCAGATTTTGAACTTGGACCGATTTCCCCTTAGAGTCGCTAAGGGAGACACTTATGTTGGAGTCCGTTCCGGATTTGATCATTGAGCCGGTTTGAACATAGAGGGTGTATACACATTCATCCTGCAATATGTAAAAAACAAATGTGTAGAGCATGTATGTACCGCGAAATGTAAACACAACATGTAGCTAGAAACTAATCTAGATATAAGAAATCTACATGCAATGCAACACTTCTCACAATAGAAGTGGGTCCACTCGCAAGCTTCCCACTACGACTGTGTACATAATGAAACATCGTGTACAAATTGAGATTTTGTGCTTTCAAGAAACTAGCTCGTATATTGACAGATTTACAGAAGAATCAATAATCAAGTAGTAATCAAGTAGTAGAAGTGGGTCCACTCGCAAGCTTCCCATTACGACTGTGTACATAGTGAAACAACGTGTACAAATTGAGATTTTGTGCTTTCAAGAAACTAGCTCGTGTATTGACAGATTTACAGACGAATCAATAATCAAGTAGTGATCGACTCACCGTGGTGGCAGTAGAGGCGGAGAGGACGAATGCGAAGAACGATGCAAGTGTGAGAATAACACTAAGCCGGCTCGCCATTACTGATTCTAGCTAGCTCTCAATCTTGTTACTGAAGAAGTAGTATATTTATAACATGTAGAAATTTCAACACCTTGTTTCATGCACTTAAACTACACATTTGCACTGAATATCATGATACATTAAGATATGATAGTTTAATGGATCATGGATGTTCGATAATGAGTAATTCTACGTAAGTTTGAGAATTTAGATGAGGTGAAATTCTATCGAGTTAGGTGTTTAGCTCACATGTAATAACATCTGACTCGAATATTTGCTCGTTGTACACTGTACTACACGTCGCATTTTTTAAGAAAGTTGAAATAGTTGAGTTTATTTATACTTATAAAATAAGTTCGAGATTCTAGATGAAACAATCGATTTACTACCACTTTCAACTTTGGGACTTGGATGACCTCCTAACTGATTGAAAAATAACTAAAGCAGCATGCATGTGCTACAAGTGCAAGCATCACCTCATGGGATGATAAGAATGCCCCACGTAGTCTTTTGTACATAGTTTGTTAATTCACCCGAGGCGGAGACAGGAATTGCGAAAATTCACGTAATTTACACACATGAATTTATAATATATTAGTGCTTCCCCTCCCTCAAAATTGATAAAACATTATTTTCGTCGTCCCTCTAATTACTGGCTCCACCTTGAATTCACCCAAATCCTACATTCATTATGCTTTCTCTTTTCGAGCCAAATTTTCGATAAAGGCAGACTTTTTCAATAATTGTTTTTTTAGGAATACTTATTTTTTTTCCTTTAACTAGTTTTCACGCTCCGGCACTTATAAATGTCTCAGGTTCCATAAAAAAGATGTCGCTAAAGTCAATGTTTTTTTTGTAAAATATGCAATGTTGTGGATCATTCATGGATGAAAAGAAGCGGTAACTTGAGATTCGATAAAATTTTTTGGTATAACATGTGTAATCTTTTAAATGTTTTTGTATAACATGTTGTAATATTTTGTTTTATTTTGGTTCCTTTTTATATGTCTTTTTAAGATGGTCTTTCTACCGACTAACTTCAACTTTATCATACATTCTATATTTCACAGTTTCGCATTTAAACATTTGAGTCGTTACAAAAATTGACGCTTACAACTATTTTACAAAACTTGGCTTTGATTATAAATGGTACATGATCTAAAGTTTAATAAAATTTCCTTAGGACGAATTTTATAACCTGCCCCTTAAATTTACGCCCATTACATATATCCTTGGATTTTGAACAAATACATACACACCCACCAGACCATTTTAGCGTTGACTAACAGAAAAATAAATTAAAAATAAAATATAAATGATTGTGTTGCAATATGTTAATATGAATTTATTACTCATTTACCTCAAACATTTTTACAAACTATAAATTTAAACCTAACTATTTTTCGAAATACACTTACAATATTTTTTATTATGAAAATAACTCAATAAAATTATTTAACAATCCTTACAAAATACCTAATTTTCAAAATCAAACCACATAACTTTTTTAAAAAATTTTAAAAAAGTGTTTTTTCCTTCATCTAGCTTGAACTCCTCCATATATTTGGATGAGTTTGTAATTGTTCATAATACAAGAGCTAATCTAAGGAGTCCGAAAAATAGAGGAGGATGGTTTATCTAATTTTCTCAATTTCCTTATTTAAACTTACAAATTTCCATCATTCTAGTTTCCTAGGGCTAAAAGGATTTCTTCTTAATCAAGGAATATCTTCATTAATTAATTTCCTTATTTAAAAAAACATTCTCCTATAAATACAGGGGATATCTCCATCATACCCAGTTCAAACTCTCTTTCTCTGCAAGTTTCCAACCTTCGTTCATCAATCCAGGTTCCGTTCCAAAAACTCCATTGTAGGAAGATGCAAGGACCTTCTGCAACCGGATTCGCCCCTTCTTTCGGACGAACAACAACGACGACGACGCTGATGAACGGTGCTGAAAAACGAGTTCATGTTCCGTCCTGGATGAACGCAGGGGAGGTCGAATTCGACTGGGATCAAGAACATCGCAAAAGAAGACGAGTACACCATAATTACCCTACCATCAACTGTTATCCTCACCAGCCGAGTACGACCATCAACTGTTATCCTCACCAGCCGAGTACGTTTACTCCTTGTCCTGGACCGGTTTCGGGTTTACTGAGCCAAAGAACACGAATAGACGATAGTTATAGTACCAGTGCTACCGGATTTACTCCTTCGTCTGGATCGGTTTCGGATTTACTGAGTTCGTTACTATCTCAAGGCGTCATCTCTCTGGACAAGGTGAACAAGCCTCAGCCTCAGGCTGATGATTCCGGACTACTCGAGTTTGATCAGAAGCGTCTCAAGGTGCGAAACGAGAATGTTATAACTAAGTTGTATTCTGCTATGCCGAGACAATGTGCATCCTGTGGGTGTCGATTCTTGACCCCAGAAGAGCACAGGAACCATATGGACTGGCACGTACGAAAGAATCGGAGGGTCAAGAACCGCAAGATTAAGCCCTCTATGGGTTGGTTTGTTACGTCAGGTATGTACGTAGGGGTTGGGGCATCAGAAGGTGGACCAATTCGTGGAGAGACGACTGGGAAGGCGAAAGAGGCTGAGGAGGTGAATGTGAATGTTCCTGCTGACGAAGAACAGACGGAATGTGCATTGTGTGGGGAACGGTTCGAAGATTACTACTGCCATGAGAGGGATTCGTGGATGTACAAGGGAGCGGTGTACATGAATGGAACTGATGGTAAGCTAGGGCGAATCGTACATGCCAAGTGTAGGTAGATAGATGTTTCGTGTTAGACTGTCGATTTTGAAGTCCGGATCGTCGATTTTGAAGTCCGGATCGATCCACATCTTGTAAACTATGAATCTGTTTTCTTGTTAATGGAATGTGTTTTTGTTACACTGGTTTCTTGTTGTTGATTGGGAAGAATGCAATTTGTTACTATATTTCTTGAATTCTTTGTTATTAGTTCTGATTTTGTTTCTAATTTTGACCATGAAAAGCTTTGAGATTAAAAAGTAAGAAATTTAAAGTAAGTAGACTGATGGCTAGAAGTAGCCAGGGTCAATGTAAGGAAACACTGAACCAATATCATAAATAATAATCATCAAAGTATACGTTCACCAAGTAACATCGATCCGTTTTATTTTGAATTAAAAAAAAACGTCTATCACAAAAGTCTTTGTAATTCGTCAATACATCAGAGTAAAAACTAATCAAGTAATCAATCAATGAAACTTGCACGGTTGTTCGAAAATAAGATGAATAACCAGTTACAACTAGCAATATTTGTAAGTACAGACACACATAAACTTGGGTGGATGCGATCTGTCGCAGTGAACTCCAATCACCGGTGCATCAATAAATGAACAGTCGCAGTTACGAATATCCCAGCACTGGTGAAGATACCCGAACGAACAGTTCGGATACTTCGTTATTTCTCCTCCAAGATTAACCAAAGGAAACTCTTTGTTGGCCGATCTCACATCTGAAAAATGTAGACATGCCAACGTTATCATATACTCATAGTACTCGTAGTTGAAAAACTATTGACTGGATGCACGAAATACAACCACAAAAATGTA
Organism: Plantago coronopus; assembly: GCA_036897195.1. Taxonomy (NCBI): domain Eukaryota; kingdom Viridiplantae; phylum Streptophyta; class Magnoliopsida; order Lamiales; family Plantaginaceae; genus Plantago; species Plantago coronopus. The sequence goes on along the minus strand of JAYMSL010004688.1, from coordinate 5,456 downwards.
AACGGTTCAAACCTGGAACTAGAGTGGTGAAAACAAGAAGAGCAAGAAATGGTGCCAATAGCTTCATCATCGCCTTGATTAATTCTTGCAGATATTATGAAGGTATTGTTGAAATTATCATTTATATATAGTCTGTTGAAATTAATTAGATAATTAATGCATTTTTGAGATTTTTATAATGATATATTTTTCATTTAAAGAGTCAAGATTTTGTCTCTGAACTTTTAAAGTGTATTATACCGTAATATTAAAGTTATTTATGGTCAACTATTTTTTAAAAATATATATTTTGCATATTATACTAGTAAATCTGCATTGATTGATTTATCATTTATCTGGTGTAGAAAATAATATCATAAAACTGGATTCTTGATTTTGTGTAATAAATTTGACATGTTAATAATGTTTTATAAAAGTTAATACTAATAATTTTGTGAAATTCTTATAAAAGACCGTTTTTTCTTATAACATATGAAAAAGATGTTCTGAAATTGATTAAATTGCTTAAGGTTTTTAAAATACGAATCAGGCCATTTGATACTTGATGGTTTTCCCTGTGAATGTACAAAAAGACCGTCTTTCACAAAATTGCTTCATTAACGTTTTACATGTCGATACGTGAAGGTTTCAATATACACTAGTTATTTATCTGTCGTCCCAACCAATTATACGCATTTTGTAAACATAAAACAGGTCTATTTAGGTCGGAATCCAAGACCGACAGCTCACAATGACAGCAAATCTTGATCCAGAAAGCTAGTGTTGTTATACAATTGAAGGGTGCCAACAAGTGTACATAATAGCCCATAGAAACGCCTATATCAGCATCGGGTAAACAGATTACGATATGTCACACTTGAATATGCGAAAGCAACGTTTTGATGGTTTATATATACATAACGAAGTTAATACTGGAGGTGTTTACAAATCATGGCGATACCAAATCCTGGAATAATGACTCCAGCATTTCAATCATCTGCAAGAAACGAGAAAGCATGCATATTAAGCATAATCTGAGAAGGGAACAAAACAGACCGGTAAAGGTAATGTAGCGTGAGAGATGTGAGCAGCACGTACCTAGAACTCATGAGCTAGAGCTACCAAGGTCAAAGTCCATTGTGTAATCGTATTCAATGGTTGGAATTACGGATGCCATAAATTTCAAGAACAGGAACAGGTACCTGTTTATATTGTACGATTCACGGATTCAGTTTAAAGTGAAACAAAATGAGAAATACTAGTATCTGAGGTGATAATGCAAAATGCCACTGCTTCAAATATTTAGAAGGCTTTGTTGCAAAATAACTTGCAAAATTTGGAAAGATGCAGTTTTGGGGAAAAATTTATGAGAAAAGGGGGGATTTTCCCTGGACGCAACTATAATACAGTTAATGCTCATAGAAAGGGATTACGTCCAGCGAGTATCTAAGTAAAAGGGGAAAAATTATGATTTGGACTAAAGGAAATAGGTATAGAGTAATTACTTGTCTACTTCAGGCTCAACTCCTCTTGACATTAGAACATCAATGATTTTCTTCATCACAGCCCCATGACGGCATGGATGTACAGATGCATGCTTTCCGTACAAGTGTGGATGATCTTCAATGGTCACCTAATTATATAAGAGAAGAAACATGGTTGGGAAATCAGAATGAGGAAAAGAAGATAAGACACCAATTAAATGTCATAAACATCAATATATAGCAATACAGCGCTCCTCTCACCGTTTTTCGTGCATGGTCTTGACTAACGTCTTCAAGAACAAGTTCCGGTTGCAAAAGCATCCTCGACTGTTAATCATAAACAAATACAGATGATTAATCAAACAGAATGTGTCATGAGCATTGGGCCCTAAGTTGCCCTATGTGAACATCTTTAAGATTTGACAGTCAGCAATAATGAACCTCAATTTTGATAACTGATATATGAAGATTAATGTTAGACCTCACCTCATCATATCCAGTGAGCCAGACACGAGGTGTTTGGTAATATTTGTCATACCTGAGATAGAATAAGTGAATACTTACAAGATACAAGAAAACCATTATCAGCAATTTTAAGATAAGATTTAGCTTACGAGATGCTAATATCATATGTCCGAGTTCGCAAAATGTTGTCATCATCAGGATCAGGTTCATGCGCGACAAGGTATTGAGTGTTTAATGTTGCCTGCAAATGAATACAATATGTAGGATCAGTCGGGGTAGGTTGTAGGAGTTATTCCGAATCGGAAAAGATCAACTGAATCTAACAAGTTTTTTGGGACATGCATTGCACACTAAGTCCTTAACTGTACAATCATCCTCACAACACTCACAACACTCAAAAGGAGATTTAGCTGGGTGAATTTATCAGCAGCAGCCTTACTGATGCATCATGATGAAAAGTAAAAAAGATGACAACGTCTAACGCATAGACGCAGATATCGTAATGCTTGGTATAATAGTATAATGGATGAAGAAGGCCACTTAAGAAGCACAAACTGCTAACAAGAAAGGTAAATGCATGGGGATGATTGAACTAACATTTTAGGTAAATACTCCAATACGACTAGGCTCACTTCAACTTAATAAGAGAATCAGAATTTTCAGTTTATTTTTTATATTTACTCAACCACATGAACTACTGTTATGTTTTGAATAAGGGGCTGCACATTTTACACATTTGATAGCTTAATTTCTTACAGGATCATCTTCAACAAGGTTGTCTTCTTCAAATTCTGCCATATCTGGAATATCCTCTTCGTCTTCGCCTCCAAAATAAGAAGGGATTGACTGGATAGTATTCTTCTTGCTGATTTCTAGAGTTTCCATCGAAGGTAAGTCTTCATCATCTTTTTCAGTTTTCTTTGCTGGTAAAGGAGAAGCATTAAGTGGATCAGTAATTAAATTGTCAATGGCTCATACACTACCATACAAAAGAACAAACTAGTCTGATACCATTTGGTTCACCATGAGTTGCCAGCCAGCCATCATTATCCTCGTCATCAACTAACACTTCACCTCCAGCAGTCTCATATTCTTCTTCTATTGAAGCAGCTCTCCGCATACAAGGGACTGCCAAAAGAAGAGCTTAATTGAGATCTCTGTAGTGAAAAAGATATAAATGGAATAGGCACATTCATTCTGTGACGTAGACCTCTGTACATACTTTGAAGCAAATTTAACAATATCACAGGAGACAGTAAGCCCTTACCATTTCTAGTTATCAAGAATTGCTTATCTGCAGGCAAGTACGACTTCCTCTTGCTAGGCTCACCCGATTCCCTGAATATAATACAACACACCGTAATCAAATTATCACACCAAAACATCATGGTAGGTCATATACCAATAACAGAATCAACTCTCGACATTCACCACCCATGCATAACACTCGAATAGAATATCTTACACAGTTACACTCAACTGCTATAGACTACAACAGGATAGACTGCTAACTTTTCCACATGACCATGAAGCACACAATTATAAGTATAACCAACCGCACACAAACTTAAACCTGAATCTGAGAGACACACGTATTGAAGCTTGATAGCAAAACACATCCTCGTGTAGCAAGAACATCAAGCTTATTCAATTCAATCCTTTTATATAATGCGTCTCAGATCACAAAGTACATACTCCCTCCGTCCCAAACCAGTTGTACCCTTCGTACCAAACCAGTTGTCCTTTTCGTCCCAAACCAGCTGTCCCCTTTTAAATTATGATCAAACTGTTTCATCTTCGACTACTAAATTTTCATCATATAATTTTGTTAAAAGTTTTAACTAGTTTAATAATAAATCATATTCAAAACATCCTCGTCTAGCAAGAACATCAAGCTTTTTAATGGATTCCTTTACCATAGTACGTTTCAAATCATAGAGTATACATTCTCTCGTCCCAAATCAGTTTGTCCAATTAAAACCATCTCGATTTTGACTACTAAATTTTCATCATAAAATTCAGTTAAATATATTACAGCTACAACAAACAATTCGCATCCAAAACCGAAACTTTTTCTTTCCTATAAAACTTAACAAGCAACTGAACAACTTCTTTAATGCTTACACAGCTAACAAACAATTACAGACATATGGGTCATGCCCAGAAAAGAAAATAAAGGTGCAAAATCGAATGATTGAGCTGAATAATTACCAAGACCAGGTAGGGCACTTGGAGACGAGGTTGTCGCCGGCAAGAATGAACTCGTTGATGCTGAGAACACCCTTTTCTTTGAAAGCAGAGACCGTGCGAGGGCTTGTGATTCGTTCAACCGTGCCCTTGAAAGCGTCGTGGATTTTCTGGGAAAGCACCATGATTGATTGATTGAATGATGAATCGGAATTGGGATTTCAATTGGGGGATCGGAGAGAAATTGAATTGATTGGAAAATACGGAATTTTGATGATGAAGCTATCCAAGCCAAACAAATAAGCTGAATAATATAAAAGGTGATTTGGGGGAATAATTGCTTTATTTTTTTAAGAATATGATAGAAGAGTAATTATACCAGTGGGTATTCGACTTTGGTAATAACCCTAAGCGTATACAAACTATTTATGAACATTTATATCTAACACTTTAAGGTTTAAACTAGTAGACTGATTGGCCCGGGTTATGTTTTACAGTTGTCGGAATTTCTTAATTTAGTAATAGTAATCGAAATTTTGAGTATGTAAAAATAGAGTAAATGTATTAACTTTAATTCAGTGCCAAATCTAAATAGTACTGGTCAGCTCGATTAGATGCTTAACCCGACTCTCTAATCAAATGCCAAACACTCCGTAAAGTCGGAGAGTCAATACTGTGTGCAGAATTATAAATGCATATTGTACTATATGAATAGAAAAAAAAATCATAGAGACACTTGTATAAAATTTATTTATTTAGAATAAAAGAAGACGAGAAATCTTGCGTCGCAAAATTAATAAATTTATGGAATAAAGGCGTTGGAGGAGGGTCAAATTAAAAATGTAAATTTTAACCAGCTAACTATCCTCTACCTTTTTTTTTTATTATAAAATAGTGTAGAAGTGTAGATGTCGGATAGGTTCTTGTAATGACCGATACATGTGTGTGGAGTCACGATTAATGAAATTTAGTAATTTTGGGTTTGTGGGTTTAATGTGGAGTAACTACTTGATGTTTCTTTTTTATACTTTTAACATAGGAGATTTCTAATCTTTTATATGAGACTTAACAAAGATCATTATTGATAAATAATTTGGAAATTCAGATAATACGCAGGGTTAACTTGTATTGTAAGTATAGCTTGTAGGAATTTTAGTAAATCCAAAGTGATTTTCTATGTCTTTGTGGCTTAACCAATGGGCGCACACACACTATAAACGTGATGTTTATTGATTGTGTAATATCTACCGTGATGGTAGAAAAAACACTTGAATTGTCTACTAAAATCTCCTTTGTGATGAAAGAGAAAGTAAGACTCTAAGTGTGTTGGTTGAGTACTTA
>JAYMSL010004687.1:0-10843 GCA_036897195.1 Plantago coronopus | reverse complement strand
TTTAGCACCCAGATTACACAATACTTAAATAAACCCGACAACCAATCATCTGCTTCACCCATCACGCCATTTACGGGCCCGCACAATATTTTACGCCTGAAAACCTCATATCCGGGCCCAAAACTTCCAACGTCTCTGTCTCAACCCAATAAACAAAGACCCACGCATAATAATTCATTAAAGTAGGCAGAATCTCTATTCAATTTCTCAACTCATCATAATCATCATCACTGATTATTCACACTCCATCTCCACCAAATGGCTCGTATTCTCCTTCTAGTTCTAGCCATCGCGGCTCTCATCGCATGTACTGCACAAGCCAAATCGGAGTTCAATCCGATCAGACAAGTCGTCGGTGGATTGCACGAGCTCGAGTCTTCGATTCTCGGCATCGTTGGTGACTCTCGTCGCGCCTTGTCCTTCGCTCGCTTCGCTCACAGGTGAAGTGTACTTTTGCTCGGTTTTGATTTCATACGTTCGTTTGAGCTTTTGATTGCTTGTTGGAGTAATGTACTGATGAGCTGTGAGCTGTGAAGGTACGGGAAGAGGTACGAGAATGCGGAGGAGGTGCAGAAGAGGTTTGCGATTTTCGTGGAGAACTTGGAGATGATCCGATCGCATAACAGGAAGGGCCTCTCCTATACTATGGGAGTCAATGGTATTGATTGATACAAGCGATTCTATTTTTGTTTTCAAATTTTACTTGTGGTTGACTTTCATTTGGAGGTTTCATGATATAGTTTATGCTGGTGTATTTACTGTGCTATTGGTATTTTAGTTGAATGGATGCACTTATGCTCAACGGATGAATACTATCTAGATTTAGCTTGTCAGTGAGACTGACTCTCTGTAAACACACAATTGTATCCCTTAAAATGTCAACTTGAAAAGTGTTAACCAAGTAGGTGTCAAACTCTACTAGATGCATCAATAAATAGTGAGTCAATCTGTTAAACTATGCTATTAGTGGACACCGTTGATGATAGATACTGTCCAAAATGTTCCAAAACATGAAAAGTAATATTGCTAAGATGGTACTAGAGTAGATGCTAGTAGGTTTCCAAGATGTGCAAACTAACTAATCATTTAGTATTGGAGTGTGAGGTTTTGGAATATATGTGAGAATTCATCTAATAATTTTTTGTCACTTATGAACAGAGTTTACTGATTTGACCTGGGAAGAGTTCCGTGCCCATCATTTGGGGGCTGCTCAGAACTGCTCCGCCACCACAAGAGGCAGTCACAAGCTTACAGATGCAGCTCTTCCATTATTTGTATTTCACTTCTCCCTCATATTTGTGTGCTTCATTAAGTCTGTCACGACAAATTGTTTTTGCAGTTTCAGTGTTGCGCAGTGCATAATTCTTATTATATGTTCTTGGACTGTATTGATTGTTAGTTAAGATTCTGCTGCTTAGTGTCTACTTACATCATTATATGGTAGGAGTTTTAGGATCATATAGCGTTTTAGATGCTGAAGAACTTTGCAATGCTATGTTATATGAATTTTGTTAAGATGCTCAACCATAAATATAATAATCCTTTTGGTATGGAGAAAGAAAAAATGGTGAAATTCGTTCCCGCTAATAATTGTCAGGTTTGGTATGTATACTTTAGATGATGAATTGATAAGTTGACGAGATATAACATTTTCAATACTACCATCATTTCCCAGAACCTCTTCTGAAGATGATTTCTGAACGTGGAACATTTTATCTTACTTGCTAAGATATGACTTGTTTTTGGATGGTTGCAGAAAGACTGGAGGGAAACTGGTATAGTGAGCCCAGTAAAGAATCAGGGCCACTGCGGATCTTGCTGGACATTTAGGTGAGCTTGAGCTTCCCTTTATAAACTAGAAATTATTAGAGATAGTTTCAATTTAATCTTAATGTGAAAGGTGAAGCAATACTTACATGTTACAGTACCACTGGAGCACTTGAAGCAGCATATAAGCAAGCCTTCGACAAAGATATTTCTCTGTCTGAGCAACAGCTTGTGGACTGTGCTGGAGATTTTAACAACTTTGGCTGTCATGGTGGGCTTCCCTCTCAAGCTTTTGAATACATCAAATATAATGGTGGCCTCGATACTGAGGCTGCATATCCATACACTGGAGTCGGCGGTAATTGCACATACTCATCTGAAAATGCTGCTGTCCAAGTAATTGATTCTGTCAATATCACCCTGGTAAGATGTCTCAACGTCACCCTTAGATTCATAGCCGGAAAAACCAGTTTATTTCCTAAATCTTTAAATGCTAGCACGTGTATAAAGCCATGCATAATTTAGTCGCATATACATTCGTCAACTATGATTTGTTAACTTGATGGTCCAAGACTGAAACCTCCAATGTTTCAACATCAAAGATAGCATTTGCAACTCAGTTTGTAAGAGATTTGCATTCACTGCTTTTATATTATTTTTCGATGGTTTTAAATTCCATCTACGGCAGTTGGTCTGTGGTAACAATTGCAAATACTGCAGTTTTCTTATGACTGCATGGCAAATGCACACGTTGATATTCCTCATGATTTTTACGAAGATATTTTATGAAATCCAGGGTGCTGAAGATGAACTTATGCATGCTGTAGCATTTGTTCGTCCTGTTAGTGTTGCTTTTGAGGTGATTAGTGGCTTCCGACAATATAAAAGTGGAGTTTATACCAACAGTTCTTGTGGAAGCTCTCCCATGGTGAGTTCTTTTGCTTGATTATATATGATGACAAAAAATTGAACGAGCTGGTTTAGAAAATCTTGCCTTAGATATCCCATTTTGCCACCCAGACCAGATAAGATGTTTATAAAGATACAGATACTCGAAAAGGAACATTTATTGTAGATAAAGTTTATTATCAGGCAGTCAGGTACTTTATGTTCTTGCATTCTAGTAGTAGTATAGTATTAATTGAAAACCAAGATACTTGTAGAAATTTGTGCATCTGTGATGAATGTTAAACATGGCAAACTTGGAAATGTAAAGCTTAGCTCAAGTGCCAGTGAACTTAATAAACTGCAATGCCTGGCCCATATTAACATGTAAACTTACTGTATGTGACTTTTACTGTAGTATCTGATGATCTTATAGCAGCAATTATTTCCAGATAACACTACTTGGAATTAGAGTCACTAAATATATTATGCTATCATAGACTGACCGAGCAATGTATAAGCCATTCGGCTATATGTATGAATTTGAAAGGACTCAGTCAGTCAGTCAGTTGACGTAATGATATTTAACTCATATCGCTCTTTTCTTTTCAAAAGGACGTAAACCACGCTGTTCTTGCTGTTGGTTACGGAGTTGAAAAGGGCATGCCATATTGGCTCATCAAGAACTCCTGGGGAGCTAGCTGGGGTGACAATGGTTACTTTAAAATGGAGATGGGCAAAAACATGTGTGGTAAGTTTCGCCAATGGCCTTCAAATTCTCATTGTGGTAGCACAATCACTTTACAGAATCACACTGTATAGATGTGCTGAATTGCGGATAAACTTGTTGTTTTCCATGGTTGGTAATATCTCAATGGAATGTGTTTAGGACAATAAAGACCAACACATAGCCTATGTACAATATCCTGTTCAGCAAAAATAATTAACTGAGTGAATTGACTATGGCAATTTGCAGGTGTTGCCACTTGCGCATCTTATCCTGTTGTTGCATGAGCGTTCTTGAAGAAGGATTGGAGGCCATCAGACCTTGCATTCAGTTTCAAGAGCAGTCTTTTCGAATATTGTCAAAGAGGCTAAAAGGCATGCTGTGCAATATGGTTCCAGTTTGTTGTACAAAAATAATACAGTAATGGTTAAGTATTGTTGGGAGTTTGAGTGCATGTCTGGAAACTCTGTTGTAAATTATATATTCAAACACAATATATAGTTGCATTATCTTTCACAAGATGTTTTCGATGTTTCATAACTTTTTGAAGAGGAAATCTAAAGTTCTTTGCCGAGAAAAAGAAAATTGTGTAATTTCACTGTTAGTCTAATGGCAAACATCTATGTAATGATCGGAAACTTGTTTACTCAGTGGTTACGGTTGGTGATTTATGAATATGAACAATGTGTTGCATATTCTCGCCAGAAGATTTATGATCATAAAGAGATGCAAGTATCGAACAAAATATTAAATTTCGTATTGAAATTGAACATAAACAATGTAATGTGATTGGGTGGGTGTGTGAATTCCAAACTGAGAGATACATGATCCAACTTCAATCATTAAAAGGTTAAAAACAAATTTATGATATTAAGTGTGGCGGCACACTAACTCAAATATGTTTGGTTACAAATACCCTTTCATTGTAAACAATAATTTTAATGAATTGAAGTGTCGTATGCATATGTAAACTTTACCATTATAATTTGGATTTTACTGGAAGTCTAAATTACTCATAAGACAACAAAAACATTAAAGCTAAATTAGACAATTAGTCAATTATTGGATAATAAAGCTATACTCATCCTAATTGCACTAGGTCAAACTATGTGCACTAATCTTTTGACCAACTATTTCGAAAACGGAATATTCAAACCAGTATGCTGCATTGCCGAACCGCGGTGTAATGACCAAAAGACAATCCTAGGTATTTCTGTACTTGCTCCCATCACCATCCACACGATTCAATAAACCAACACTCACCAACGGCCAGGATGTCTCCAAAACCCCGCCAACACATCCTTACACTGCACCTCCTCACAGAGTAGCACTCTCTCCCATACAAAGAGTTTAAAATTGGCGAAAAGATAATGTTTTTTAAGACACCAAGTTGGAAATACTATACTACTATTATTATTATTATCACTTTGTCTGGTGTCTGGATAAAGATAAGGCCTTTCACGATCAATATCATCTCTCTCTCTCTTACAGTAACAAGAAAACGAAAATCTTCTGTATCCACAACAAATCAAAATCAATCAATAGCTAGCAAGAGCAACAAGATGTCTATGGCCATGGAGAGGAGCAATAACGGCGGCGGATTCGTGAACCACCGCTCGATCTACAACGCGATTGAGTTTGCCGATCGGAAAGCGGCGGAGGAAGAAGATCGGAGCGGATCGTTGTCGTCTTCGGAAAGTTCGTCGATCGGGAATAACAGTGATGATGAGGATGATTCGTCGGCAGGCGGGGATGAGGAGGAGGTGGAGAGTGAGTTTAAAGGAGGTCCGCTTGATAGCTTGGATGCTTTGGAGGAAGTTTTGCCTGTGAAGTATGTAGTTTTTGGCTTCTGGTTCAGTTGGTTTTGGAATTGTAGGGCTGTGTTTAGTAGCGATCGGTTTGTTTTAGTTCGAAATGAGTTTTGAGTGTTTTTGTGTTTTGCTAGTTTTAGTTTTATTAGGTTATGGGTGAAATGAAATGAAATGATTAGAAAGAGCTTGGCATGTTTAGTTGATTACATTGGGCTGAGTTAGTGAATTGTTATGGCTGTATGTAATCCAGTTATCGTTTTAGGTCAATATATAATGTTAGTCTGTAGTCTCTCCTGTGTAATGATATCTTGATGGTATGTGTAACTACAGTTTTTCTGTGTCTAGTTTAAATGACTGTCGGTTTGATGGCTTCTAGAAGTATGATTTCTCTGTTGTTTATTCTTCTTAAATGTCATATCTGAAAATTGTCATGGCTAAGGTGCGCTTAACATTACTTTGTTGTGTTGGAGTATATGGGTTGATTGTCGTAGTAGTAGAATGAAAATGGTATAGTAGTAAGCCAAACCGGCTGCTTGTTTTACTTTCTCTCTCTCTTGCCCATTACCTGATTTGTAATGGTATAGAATGGTAGATTGTTAGTGGTTTATGTCATTTTTTATTAGACATTATTTTGTAATGTTAAAATGCGTATGGTCTGGATGCTTATAGCTTGTCCAAACACTTTCACCCTTGCTACCTTTCCTGGGTTACTTTATCGGCATTGTCCCTCTGACATAATTTTCGCAGCCAATTTTCTTATAAGGTCAAAAAATGCCAGTTGCCAAGATATGCACTCCATTGTTTTCTGAAGCTTCACTTTGTTTTTTACCTGAATTATTTTGTTGAATATGCATTGCAGGATAACTGGTATTTGTATTGCAAGTGACTGTGCTATTAAATTCCTACTACTTAATTTCTTTATTTCCGATTGTTGGTTTCTGACAACTTCATTGAACTTTTTTCAGGAAAAGCATATCAAAGTTCTATACTGGTAAATCAAAATCTTTCACGAGTCTATCTGATGCTGTATCGTGCTCATCCATCGAAGACATACGTAAACCAGATAACGCATACACCAGGAAGCGCAAGAACCTGCTGGCTTTTAATATGTTTTTGGACAAGAATCGAGGTGGCATTCCAAGAAGCAGCGGTCATGCAATATCAAAGAGACCTACCAGTTGTGGAAGTATGCTATCTCTTGCTGCAGCTGCAAATTGCTCGGAGAGCAATAGTGGCGATACTTCTAACTCTAATTCGTCATCACCTGGTAGCTACCTTCCGCCTTTGCCTCCACAGGCTAGAATGGCCTTACAGAACGAGCGGTCATCATCTCCACCTATTAATAAATTCCCTTCATTTCGGGCTTTTTCGTTATCTGATCTGCAAGGTGCTGCAGCAACCGCTGCTGCTGCTGCTGCTGCTCCTAGAGATACTGGCTTGTGGACGATTCGGGACACTTAAGTAAACATATATATACATGCAGATGTTGTGTTAACTTTATGTATCACCCTATGCATTTAAATTATCATAGGTGTTCATGGAGGTGGGAGCTTTGAACTTTCTTGCTCTGTACTCGATTGCCCATCTTAGCTGTTGTTTAGGTATCAAACACCCTCGGGCATGAGAATGTAATCGCTGCAATATACTATTGGTATTTTCTTTTATCAGCTTGTTCCGGTAATATATTGTTATGAAGTTAATACCTTTTTTGTGTCGAATTCTAATTTTAAATCATATGCTATTTTCCCTTGACACTGCCGGTAAGTATTGCAAATTCCTTCATGGCTGTAAGAGTTATGTTATCTTTTGGTGACTGAGTAGTGCCAGTTGCACATGCTTTATACCCGGATAACATGTGGAAGCTGCTGTATACTCTGTTTGCTAATAGGGAGCTTAGCCGAACAGCATTGAATTATTGTAATCTGATTCTTGGTTTCTACACTTTTATTCTGGTCGATATAGGGTCAATTCTTGTGTATGCAGTGTCTGTCAGGTCCTGGGAATTGCGGATCTCATCTTAAAAAAGATGCAAAAAGAAGCAGACAGAAGTAATTGTGCTACGGCTGGACATTGTCATTATTATCATGAAGGTACGTTCTACACTCTGCATGTTTATAAAACTTGAGCATGAATATATAGTGGGTTTTGTCGGTTTTCATACTTGAGATGCCTGGATATGTGTCTGTTCATAAACGGATGACCGTGTAATATTTGTTTGAATGATACAAGAGACATGTATGACTTCCGATGGTCTTTATTAATCATGTCTGGTTGCGCCAAATCTTTTAAGTCGTATTATATCGTATTGTGTCCTATGCGCTGCGTCAAATCTTTACAGTTACACTTTTCTTTACGTTTGCATCTTATTTTGTTGTGTATCCATCATGGAGAATCTTTTGAATAATGCCTTTATGACGTATATATTGTTTGAAGTAATTGGAATTTGACGGTGCCTTTTGCGATCACAGAAACTTTATGAAACACTAATTGATCAACCTCCTTCCTTGTGATGGTCAAGTTATCCGTATCTGTGACGTATCATAATATTCAGCGTTGACTTACAAACGACAAAAGTGCCTGGTGATCATAAATTCGCTGTAACGGAATTACCAGCTTGGTGACAGAATTTAAGATTTCATGTCAAAACTATGGTAGAAAGCATATCTAACATCTAAGTATGACCTTTGAAGATGTTTTCCATAGAGACATTATAATAAACTGAAACTACAGCAAACCCGAATGATGACATCTTCAAATATTAGTTATCTAACTCAAGTTGTTTGCTAACTAAACATTTTTCATCGTTGGCGTTTAAATTATCTGATAAACAGAGCATTTCTATGGCTGTTGGAACCTTTTTTGTTGTACTTCACGTTATATTAATTTGCTTGCGGATAATTTTTCTTATTATAGCAGTGATACTGTGCATAACCTTTTAAGCCTTCTTTGTACTGGTGTGGTACTTTGCAAAGTGAAATATCGCATAATTGTTTCACTTTAATAAAATACTTCTTTGAGATTTAGGTTAAAATACCTCCGCAAAGTGAAATATTGCATAAAATATTGCAAAGAGAAGGAACAACTTTAGGTTAATTTTATGGAGACTACTTTTGCTGAATATTTTCTTTGAGATTATATTAGAAGAAAAAGGCAACCATAATAAGAAAGGATATATGAGTGTAAAATCTGAAAGAGCCCTAGATTACTGTATTATTATACCTGGTTCTCTCCTGCATAATATCATAGCCTTTTAATGTCTTAGATTGCTGTAACTATGATAATTCTTCTTGCTTTCTTACAAAGGATGGGAGCGGAGTCTGGGTTGGAGGTTGATTGCATGAATTCTTTTGAAAAGCATTGAATTCATGACTTTATCGCACCTTTAGGCTTTTCATGTATCCTCTTGTATAAATAGGAGTGTGCTGTCTTCAGAAGAGGCACAAATACTTGCAAGGACTTCTCCATTTTGTAGTTTTACTCAGGTTCATTCTTACATACAAAGTGCCTATAATTTGTAGTTTCCTGTGACAACTGTTTTATCAGTCCATCTTTGTGTTTCTGTGGAATAAATTGTTTAACATCGATTGTAATGGAGCTTTGTTGATACTCGACACTCGTATAATGCTTTTTGTATGCTCATCTTCTTATGTTTGTTCTAGTTTTGTGGCCTTTCCATCTGTGTTATCCTGGTTTTTTCTGTTGTCATGGTGACAGAAGAAACCTTTACTAGCAGATGCAAGAAATTTTGTTATTTTCACCTTTTTTTTCTGGTTAAAAATACAGGGAACATTGAAGCCTTTCATGTTTTCCTTTTGCTGCCCTCAGTTTAGAGATACTTGTATGTTTATGCTGGCAAATTTTATTCATTGCTGTTGTGGTAATCGTTTATTGTGATTCTGGAAGACATGAAGTCTGTTTCTGTCAATATCTAAAGGGCCTAGTTGGCTTTTGCGTGTACTTCATTAACACGGGCAGTCGTGCACCCTGTCCATGACTTGTTTTGTTTATTTCATTATTTGTTTACGGTTGCTACGTTTCTATATAATGATGTTTGGCTTGTCATATCAGGGCTTAACTTTTATATCAACCAGCTGTGGATATGGATGGCTTAACAAGTACCTTGACTCTGGAGGAGCGCAAAGCTTTCCATACTATTGACAGGCGACTCTATGTTTTGCTGGCGAGCTATGTGTCAGATAATGCCGCCATGTGCCTTCAGATCCTAGGGTTATGGCTGTGGCTTGAGCGTGGGGGCTGTCGCAATGTTGTTAAGAAGATATTGAGTTGTCCGATAAATACAATTAATGCACTGGTTGACGAGGCCGTTGCTTGCATCAAGCTGATCTACAAGCAATCTGACATTTCCGGTGAAGAAACTGTGTTTCCACTCACTAACAGAACACTCGAAATTGATCTCTCTGTGCAGTTTTTATGTGTAAATCGTGATACTATGTCTGTCGGTATCCGGAAAGTGATAGGTGAAATCATGCCTGCTCTTTCGGATTTATACCAGCACGCCCTGTCCGGTCGAGTCCAGAGCCAGACCGACAACATCGCACCAGTCAACGCTGCATCAAGCTCATCTGTGAATGCAATGGGGAATTTATCTTCTCCTACTAATCCTTTGCAACACAGTGAGCGCAACACGATGTCTTCTCCTGCCAATCCTTTGCAACCCAGTGAGCACAACACGATGTCTTCTCCTGCCAATCCTTTGCGACCCAGTGAGCGCAACACGATGTCTTCTCCTGCCAATCCTTTGCGACACAGTCAGCGCAACAGGATATCTTCTCCTATTGCAGCAGGCTCATCGCAGGAACAGACCAGGACTTTATCGACTCCTGGTAACTCTTCAGTGAATAACCTGTGTAGGCAAACCCAGGCTGCATCAGTTTTAAGAGCTGAACAAGTCAGGAATTTACCTTCTCACGATTACTCATTGGTAAACAGAAGAGCAGACCAAGTCAGGAATTTTCCTTCTCACGATTACTCATTGGGGAACAGAAGAGCCGAACAAGTCAGGAATTTACCTTCTCACGATTACTCATTGGTGAACAGAAGATTCAGGCAAGCCCCGGTGATGTCTCCTCTGAGACAAGTTGCCAATCAGGTTGGGGTTTCAACTTACCCTGACAACTCTTTGCTTGATTTCTGGAGGCAGGTGGCCCACCTACAAGAAACACCTGAAGCAAGTGAAGTACCAGAGTCTGAAAGGACAATGTTCCTCACATTCTCTAAAGGGTACCCCGTCTCTGAAGAGGAGGTCCGTTGGCACTTAACAAGTATAATGGGAAACTGCATTGAGGAAATTTATATGCAAGAAGTGCCCCCAGGTGAACAGTCTCTTTTTGCCACAGTTGTGTTTCTGAGTGTGGTATTCATGGATGTAATACTGGATGGTTGTCATAAGGTGAAGCACACCATAAACGGGAAACATGTTTGGATGCGCAAGTATGTTGGGAGGAATCCCAGAATGTGGCGTAATTAGTTTCCCAGCATTGAGATCTTTTAATTCTGCGTATGTTGTTCGCATATGTTTCACATTTGCAATGTTTCGTTGCAAGGATGTGTCTGTCTTTGTAGCAGGTTCGTGATACAAATAAATTGTTGTGTGATATCTCCTACTTACATCATGAATCAATTGTTCAAAATT
>JAYMSL010004686.1:0-10843 GCA_036897195.1 Plantago coronopus | reverse complement strand
ACAATATAAGAAGCACTGATAACTGGAATAAGCATAAGGGCTTGTTTTAGTATATATATCAGTGCATCCATGTTTATTTTAATGTATCAGACTATCAGTTATTCTTATTATAGGGAATCGGTGCTTATTGTAGTATATCAGTGCATCAGTGCTTATTGTAATGTACAATTGTAATTCTTACAGTGTATCAATGATGCAAGTTATTGGGTCGTTTTTCTTTAACTAAAAAAACGATTTTTTTTCACAAACTTTGTAATTAAATTAATATTGAAATACATGATTAATTTCGAATAAGCATGTATATATTACACTAGGTAATTGCAAAACCGTTTTCATATATATAGTATGATAACATATATACACTACTTTTCTGTAGTAGGTTCAGTCCTAGTCTTGAACTACAGCAGGGATATGCTGGTTTGTAAGTACGCATGCATTTTCATAATATAAGGAGCTCGACTCCAGTGTTTATTAAAACAACATATATACACTACTTTTTACGAGTTGCAATATTAACGCTCATTTCGAACCTCATATTTCCATTTATGTGTGCGATTGATGAGAACAAATCAATCAACTTATCAAGTAGTTCCATCTAATTTAACCGAGATATATAAAATTGGTCAATGATAATAAATATCTCCAGTGAACATTAACATGTTATGTTGGTTGATCTGAAAAGCTATAGTTGATCTGAACAAACATGATTTTATAAGGTGATTGATAGTTGATAAAGCATGGACAGATTACATATACATAAGTTGCTATCACTCAGAGTCAGGCAGTCTTAGATGCCCGCTACGTTCATATTCTGACCTTCCAGGCCGCCATAGATGCCATATATGGACAAATTTCCACATTACATGGACACATTCGCGCTGCACAGTTGTAGCAGGCTACTCGTAGTTGATCAATAAACCTTTTTTATTTAAATATAATCTATACATTAAGTTCTTCAAGTCAATCACTTTATTATCCTTTGTAAAAAAAATTACGCAAACAATATGAAATTACGAATTAAAGTGATTGTTCATGTGTTCATATCTCACAAAAATACACATCTCTATACATTTTCCTTTTTCAAATAACTGAATGAACGAATAATCACCTTATCACCTACCGAAACTAGTATTCTCAAAGATCCACCAATTTCAATTATAAAAGGGTGTACCATTAAACCTAAAAATCAAATAAAGGGGAAAAAGGGGAAGAAACATTAAAAAGATAATTCAGTCTAAAAGGCAAACGCCACTCCATTCCACCACTATATATACAGCAGAAACACACACATTTTGAGAAGAACACCAGAGATCTATTAAACAAAACCCAAGAGTCCATCATCTCTTCATTCCCTCATCTTCCAACAACATTCTCTGAGGTAATTCATTCCCTCCCTCGTCATTTTACCCGTAAAGTTTTGGTCTTTTTTTATGATGTTAGCTTCTTTGATTAGCTTCTTCCTGCTATGGTTTTGCCCCACATGTTTTGCTGATTGGATTTTTGTCCGCTGGGTTTCTGGAACACGTTTTTTTTCTTCAGAATTTCAAGGTTTTGTTGGTTTTTGAGCATTTCTGGTTTGGGATTTTAGGGGAATTGTGTTTCTTGAGGCATTAAAGATGGCTTTTTTGTTATCGCTTATGTGGAGTTTCATTCCTGTCTATTGAAATCGTTGGTTTGGTTTAGTTTTTTGAGTTTTCCGTGTTTTGTCATTATACAGCTGTGTGCATGTGTTGATTTCATATGATTAGGTTATGTCGGTGCTGGAATTTTGTGTTTTTTAATCCCATTTATGTCTTGGACTGTTTGTTTAGAGGGTTTATGATGTTTCTCCTGGCTGATGTTTGCTTTTGTTTCTGTTGTTTTTGATTAATTGTTGGATTAGATTAGATATGAGGTTAACTGAGACATATCCAGAATTGAATGTCAGTGTGATTGAGTAAAAGAACAAACTCAGTAAGATAGTCTTGGCAATTTTACTCCGGTCAAGCATTCCGTTTAGATTATTGTTATCTTAACCACATGTATTCTAAGCTGAATTGAAGATGAGTTTTCAATTTTAAGTTGCTATCTGCCTTAGAAAGGACTTATTGCATACTGAGGATTAGTGTTAGCGTAGTTTCTTTACGAAATACACGAGTATTTGCCGCGTGGTTTTGTGTTAATTCTGAATGTGTGGCGCGAAAGGTGTTTTTGTATAAAGAATCATGTTTGTATCCATCTTTGCGCTATTCTTCCTTTGGAGATTTTGACACAGTTGATTGCAGATGGGTAGCACTGGAGATACAAAGTATGGGTTGTACACTTACGAGAACTTGGAGAGGGAGCCTTACTGGCCTTCGGAGAAGCTGAGGATTTCCATTACCGGAGCTGGTGGATTCATTGCGTCTCACATAGCCAGGCGTTTGAAGACCGAAGGTCATTACATCATTGCTTCTGACTGGAAGAAGAATGAGCACATGACTGAGGACATGTTCTGTCACGAGTTCCATCTGGTTGATCTGAGGGTTATGGATAACTGTCTCAAAGTCACCAAAGATGTGGATCATGTGTTCAATCTTGCTGCTGATATGGGGGGCATGGGATTCATTCAGTCCAACCACTCTGTCATTATGTACAACAATACTATGATCAGCTTCAACATGATCGAGGCTGGCAGAATCAATGGCATTAAGAGGTCTGTGCTCTTTTAACTGCTGTTCTGCTTTCCAATTATGTATTCCAGCAATTTGATTTTGTATTTATTTCTCATTTTTAACTTTTTAATCTTGAGTTTGATCTTGTTTTTTTTTTTTTTTTTAATCATAAATCTATAGTTTGTAGTTTGTATTTTGCGAATTGAAGCTAAGAGCTTTAGTTACATGTAGTATTCGAGGTCATAAATTTCGCTGAAAGTAGATGCTACTGCTACTGAATGAATGAGAATTTATTCACATTAAATTATTCCATCGCATGTACGAAGACCTCATATTGTTTTATGTGCCTTTTCTTGCGTACTGATCTCAGGCAGCCTTTTTTTGGCTCCATCGCAATCCAGCGCAATTTTTTTTTGTGCATTTTGAATGTTTATTTTTGTCGTTTTCTCATTGATGTTTTTGTTTGCATAATAACGCTCGTATTTGTTAATGAATAAAAAGCTTAACGTTATAGCTGATTTTGGATATAGGTTCTTTTATGCCTCCAGCGCCTGTATCTATCCAGAATTTAAGCAATTGGAGACCAATGTGAGCTTGAAAGAATCTGACGCGTGGCCTGCTGAGGTTTAGCCGCATCCTTAATGATTTCATATTACTTCCTATCGGTCTCTTCAATTAATATCTAAACTTGACCTTGTTTTTGTTCACTTCAGCCTCAAGATGCTTACGGTCTAGAGAAGTTGGCAACTGAGGAACTGTGCAAACACTACAACAAGGACTTTGGAATTGAGTGCCGAATAGGAAGGTTCCACAATATTTATGGTCCCTTTGGCACATGGAAAGGTGAGTTAAATATGATTGCGAATTTGAAGCCATCATATTCATTTTATCCTCTTCTAAATAATTGTATAACATTTTACGTTGTCATCTTTACCAATCAGGTGGGAGGGAGAAGGCTCCAGCTGCCTTTTGCAGGAAGGCTCTTACATCTGTTGATAAATTTGAGATGTGGGGAGATGGTCTGCAAACCCGGTCTTTTACCTTTATTGATGAATGCGTTGAGGGTGTTCTGAGGTATGTTTTTACCTGATATAGTAGTCTCATGATATGTAATTTCCATTCTATGTAACGTAACTGCTTTCTTTAAAGTTGAGTGTTTTCTTAATTAGTGAGTTGGAACTTTTAATACTTAAATACTAGTCATGTGGTTTAATTTGGATGTCCTTTTAGCATGTTATACGACATTAAATTTGAATTCTCTTGAAATTGAGTACTTGTCATTACGTGCAAAATTTGAATACCCTGTCACTAGTCCACATCTTTTTATACGAAGCACGTGCCGTCAAGTGGGCTGAGGAAAAATGGTAACTCTTGATACTATAATTCGTGACCAATATAAAATTCAAGATTTTCTTTTAAAAAGACATTTTGAAGTCTTTCTGGTTTTTATAGACATTTAGCATTTCGTATTGGGAGTGTGCTGACGTAGTCAAATGTTTCTAGGTGAGATAACACTGCATACATGTCATTTCATATAACTATAAGCAGCTTTGCCATTGTTTTATAAAATCATGCATACGTTCTATCCCTTAGCCATAAGTATGGCCACTACATCTTCATTACACAAAAGTCGAAAGCTACATCTAAGCCTCCTAAACTAATAGAGTTGAATACTGAAATGTACTAATTGATTAACCATGTGTTATTATGCCTGTACATGATGCTCTTGTTGCAGATTGTAGTCTGTAGATATCCTTATTTCAATTCCCAAAATATGAAATATTAGGACCATTACGTTCTTGTATAAATTGGAATTGTTAGTTGACTTATTTAAGTACTGAGCTAACACCTGGTATGAATTATTATGTGGTTTCAGGTTGACCAAATCCGACTTCCGGGAGCCAGTTAACATTGGAAGCGATGAGATGGTCAGCATGAACGAGATGGCTGAGATTGTGCTAAGCTTTGAGGATAAGCAGCTTCCGATCCAACACATTCCAGGACCAGAGGGTGTGCGTGGTCGTAACTCAGACAACACTCTGATCAAGGAAAAGCTAGGATGGGCTCCCACCATGAGACTCAAGGTTCCGTGTTTCGTCCTTTCCCTATTGTGCTTATCACCTGCTTTTCATGTGCTCATTATCATCCACTTTAACTGTATACAGGATGGGCTCAGAATCACATATTTCTGGATCAAGGAACAACTTGAGAAAGAGAAAGCTCAGGGCATGAGCACGTCCAGCTACGGGACGTCTAAAGTTGTGGGAACTCAGGCTCCGGTTCAACTCGGCTCCCTCCGTGCTGCTGATGGAAAAGAATGAATGAACAAGCTTACATATGTGTTGAAAAGGCTGGTTTTACAGGATCTGGATATTGTTTAAATCTGTGTGAGACATGATGTGTTTTATTTATCTGCATTGCAATTAGTACCATACTGTTTGTGTATGAGCAACAATATTCATGCTGTTGAGCTCATTTTTGAATGGTATTGTAATATTAATCTGTTTATTTGCCTTCACATGTTATGTTGACACATTGATTTGAAGGCTGATGCCCCATTTATACATGTGCATGTCAATTTATACATGATGTTGAAGTTGAATAATGTTCGATTATCACTCGTTTCACTATTTCTAAACGCACTCGGGCTCATTATTGATAAGATTTGAATGTTTTCTAGAACATGACAGATTTGTACTACTAGTACTGCTACAGCTATCTTCTTTCTGAAGAAGAGACTGCACTGTTAAGGTTCCCAAGTGGTTCAGAAAACTTCATAACATGGAGGACCATTCAATTTCTACGAGAACGTAGTGCTGTGGTGGACCTGGTGGACGGTGTATTTTTATTTTTTATGTACTATGAAAATTACAATTTTTTTCAAAGTCTTGTAATGGACGGTATATTTTTTATGTACGGTAAGAACGACATACTCAATTCCTCACTTTTTGAAAAAGTAAAATAAATTATATCCCCCGTCAATTTATATCTCATTAAACATCGTTAACAATAATTATTCACATACTTCTTACACAACTCCATACTACTATTCCCCTATAAAATCGGGGTATAAATCCTTAATTATATACTTATACAATTTTCTTTTTAACTCAACTAAACTTTTAATAAACCAGCCAGCTACTCTTTCTCAACTACAAAGTCGATAGCTTCATTTTTGTGATCATGTAATCTGACAAACAAACATGTGTTATTGCACTGCAATATATTTACACTCTTTTGTACATGTAAAGAATTTCTTTAACTTACTCCTCGTATATATTTTTGTCCTAAACTTTACAAAATTACCTAGAACACCATCTGAAAAAGATTTTTGAAGCGTGCAATCTCCAAAATACAAAGTATTCAACTGCACTATACCATCGTATTAAGTTGGATTGCATCTTATACGATCTCATGTAAAATACTTTAGACATATGCACAATTGCACCACAACCTTACGTGATCAACTCACATTGCATATAGCCAATTAAAAGTACGTAATGTGTAAAGTTTATTTCTCTATCCTCTTAGTTTTGGAATTCGGGGTAATGCAATCTCTTTCAACACTTGAAAACATTCAAGTTGTGACATATGCAGATGCTAATACAATATTTGAGATGTGGATTTGGCAAGTAATTCAATTTTAAAATTGAGATAAGCATATCCAGTTAAGAGAGTAGTTGAAGGGTTGGTGTCCTACAAGTATTGTTTAGTTTTAGAAAGGGCCCATTGTACTAAATTCTAGTGAAAATAATTGGAGGAAAATGACCCAATCAATTTCTTATGTATTCCCCACAACTTTGTACTGACTTTACATAACATAAAGTTAAAGAGGGGCAGCCCCAATGATTTAAGAGGAGAAAAATTATTTTAAAACAAGAGTTCAATTTTTAATCATGAAAAAATTAAAAAAGTTTAATATTCAGATTTTTCATGAGTTCAATTTGTATTCATTAGATTCATCAATTGCTTTCTCTATAACTCCATTGTCCGTAGGTAATTTTGTGTCGGATTATTTGGTAATATGATTAACACCCGCGATCCTCCTATGTTCCAGTAAAAATTCCAAAGTGTAGTAGTATGTTGATTAGATAAATTGATAAATGAATGTTTACATATTAAAGGAGGATGCAAACTTTCCTTTTATATGAATTAAGAAGCCTCTGGATAAATGTAAAAAAAAATAAAAAAAATTAGAAACGGTCCGTTTGGCCAGCCGTTTGCAACCTCAATTAGCATTTAGTTAATTGCTAACTGAGTTTTGAAGCGTTTGGCCACCCGTTTGTAACTTATTTAGTGTCAAAATCCCACATACCCCTATTTATTTATTTCACACTTTTACACATCTCTTACACACTCTTACACATACCCCACATACCCACACTTTTATCTCTTAAACACATACCCCACTCCTTACACCTTTCTTACACTTCTCTTACACATTTCTTACACCCCTATAATATTCATTCCTAAAACCTATAAAATATCCCACTAAAAACTCAACTATCTTTTACTTACTATTCTATTCCTCAACTAACTAACACTCAAAACTCAATTAGCTAGTTGCTGGCCAAACATGCCGAAAGTTTTCAATGGAATATGGTAAATTATAGTGGGTTAATGGAAATTTACATATGGTTGAGTCGTAATTATTTTGGTGGATTTTAGTTTCATTTGCGTTTGGACCACGAATCACGATTAATGAACATGATTCCACATCTTGAATCGGTTTAGACACCAAGTGATTAAGATCACACTTACTTATACCAAGACTCGACCTCTCGTTCCGGGAATACCTATATTTAGAGTTAAAGAGTGATCAAGACTAAACTTGTTTCGTCGATATAATAATGTCCGTATTAAGTTGAAGATTTTCATGAATGAAGTTTAAAATATATAGAATTATCTCATATCATGTGAAATCATATACGTAGTTATACAATTTGTCTTATCTCTGACGTAGGATACAATTATGAATTATCCAGCATATACAAATTCAAAATTGTCTTATATGCATCAACTTCATCGATGGAGTGACATCCTTGTTTGGTTTTGACTTATAAATAACATCAACCAACAGCTAACTTGTGAGCAAATTGTACAAAATAAAAAATGTGTAGATAATAACCATGCAAGTAGCATCAATAAATTGTTTTACTAATGGTCAATTAGTACAAACTACAAACAAAGATGTTGATCATCGTCCTGTAAGTGTAACATCAAGGAATAATTAAGGTTTGTATGCATTAGGTCGCATGTCCAAACCCAAGTTGTATTATTGGGAACAGATAAATTTCACCAGGTTTGTATAATTCTCCTCAACTCAGATGAAATCACTCGCTACCTAGATTCTTCAATCAAGCGAGAAGATAAATAGAAAATCAAAATCGATAAAAGATCATATCAACAATGAATTACGGATTGTTTGGCCAACAACTAACTAGTAGAGATTGTGAAACAGTATGTGAGAAGACGACGAACTGAAAGAGAGGAGACGAACTCCAGCACATTCAATTCGTATTGTACCTAGCGCTAGTAATGTTGTACATAGTCGGTTAGAATGTTAGTTAGAAGCTCTGTTCTATATAAACAGAACAACTTCACTTGTAACTCACTTTTCCATTGATTCATTCATTTTCTCTCTGAATAAACACACTAGTTTACAGTATCAATATGGTGTCACGAGACCAGTAGTTGCGTTTCTTGTGATTTTCTTGCTTCCGCTCTCCGGATTCTCTGAATTCGTTGCTTCTTTCGACACCTAGTGTGCGTTCTTTCTCGCCGATTGTGCAGTTTTTTTCCTCATTGGAGCAGTTATGGCCGATGCAACCGCTCGTCCTCAGTCTACCGCTCGTTCTCAGCCAGTTGTGGAAGATTCCGACCCTTCATTGGTGGTTTCTTCGCCGTATTATGTGCATCCGTCTGATCAGCCTGGTGCTGCCATTGTTTTCGAGCCTCTGAATGGTTCGAATTATGCTTCATGGAGCAAAGCCATGGAGATGGCTCTTTCTATCAAGAAGAAGGTCCCATTCATCAATTGTACGCTTCTTGAACCTTCGGAATCCTCATTTCCTCTTCTACATACTGCTTGGCAACGCGCAAATAATTTGGCGTTGGTTTGGATTATGAATTCTCTTTCTACTGAGATTCGACAAAGTGTATTGTATTTCACGTCTGCTTATGAATTGTGGAAAGAATTGAAAGCTCGTTACACTCGTAGCACTGGAGCTAGGGTATTTCATCTTGAGAAATCTTTAGCGTCTATGCATCAAAGGGGGAAGTCGATTTCTGCGTATTATACTAGTTTTAAGGCCTTATGGGATGAGTATGTGTCGCATGGACCGATTCCTAGTTGTTCTTGTGGTGGTTTGGATAGTATGATTGCTTTACAGAAGAGTGATGTTGTGTTGAAATTTCTTGTTGTCTTGGATGAGGTCTATTCACATGTGCGGAGCCACGTTTTAATGCAGTCTCCTTTACCTAATTTGGCTCAAGTTCACAATATCTTGTTGGAGGAAGAAGGCCAGAGGGGTCTCTCTTCAAATGGTAATGTGAATAGTTAGCAGAGTTTAGCTATGCTCACACAGAAGCAATTTGATCAAGCCACTGAAACCACTGCTTGTTTGGCCAAGAATGTTCAATTTCAGAAGAACAACAAGGATAAGAACAAGCCTAAATGTACCAACTGTGGCTTCACTGGACATACAGTGAAGAGTTGTTATCAGCTTATTGGTTATCCACCTGGGTGGAATGGACCAAAAGGACAAAGAAAGGCTCATGCTCATGCAGTTATCTCTGAAGGAAATGATGATTATGCAACAGATGACATGTCTCCTGATCGTTATGCACATTTCTTGCAATTTACAAAATTTCAGGCTTCTCAGTGTGGTGGTGATTCTAGTTCTCAGCAACATTATCAAAATGTTCCTCATACTGCAGCAGTCATGATTGCACACCACAACTCACCTGAGCAATCTACACAAGGGGGTAAATATGTTTTTGCTTCTATAACTAAGTCTGTGCATACTAACAAGTGGATACTTGACACAGGTGCCACTGATCACATGATTTGTGATCAGACTTATTTCTCTTCTACTCCTGTTCCTGTTAATATCAAGATTCAGTTACCCACTGGTTGTTTTATTCAAGCTACCTTACTTGGAGATGTTTATATGTCACCTGATCTTACTTTGCACAATGTCTTGTTTGTTCCTAGCTTCAATTTTAATCTTGTATCTGTTCCCCGCCTGATTAAACATGAGCAAGTTACATGTATTTTTTCTGATGATTTGTGTATGTTACAGGACAAACAGACATCAAGAGAGATTGGATGTGCAGAGTTTAGAGAAGGCTTGTACCTATTGAAATCAGTTCATACTGCTAGTTCTAAAGCAGATAATGCTACTTCTATTGTAACTGATTCTGCTAGTTTGTGGCATTTTAGACTTGGGCATGTACCTCTTCATACTCTCCAGAAGATTTCTACTATTCCTGTATCATGCGATAATAGTACTCAATTTCATTCATGTGACATATGTCATTTCTGTAAGCAAAGAAAGTTGAGTTTTAATGAGAATATTGCAGTTGCATCAGACATTTTTGATTTGATTCATGTTGATATCTGGGGTCCCTTTCATGTTCCATCACATTCATGTCATAGATATTTCTTGACTATTGTTGATGACAAATCTAGGTATACCTGGCTATATCTCATGAAAAATAAATCAGAAACTAAGACTCATATGATGCATTTCTACAATCTAGTATTGACTCAGTTTCAAAGAAAGATTAAATGCATTAGATCTGACAATGGTCCTGAGTTCAATATGGTGCAATTCTGCAATTCTACTCTACTCTTGGCATCATTCATCAGAGGTCTTGTGTTGAAACTTCTCAACAAAATGGGAGAGTAGAACGCAAGCATCAGCACCTTCTGCAGATTGCTAGAAGTTTATTATTTCAATCTCATTTACCTCTAACCTATTGGTCTGATTGTGTTTCTACAGCTTGTTATATCATTAACAGGTTACCAACACCTGTACTGAACAACACGATCCTTTTTAACATAACACCTGATTATACAAATATGAAGATTTTTGGCTGTCTCTGCTATGCATCTACATTGTCTGCACAAAGACACAAATTTTCACCTAGAGCTGTAAAGTGTGTGTTCATTGGATATCCATTGGGGTATAAAGGTTACAAACTCC
>JAYMSL010004685.1:0-10843 GCA_036897195.1 Plantago coronopus | reverse complement strand
AGTAGTCGGAGGAAGTGGAGTCAGAAATGAGTTTTAAGGAGGGCTCGGAAATAGTTTTATGTGACCATATTAGTACTATAATACTTACTAAATATCAAGTGTGGTTAGAGACACATATCACGCACTTACCTTCGCCTCTAAAGTCTAAACTCAACGCTCAATACTCAACCAAACGCGAAAAACGTTGTGTGGGTATTAATCTTATTAAGTCTCAAGCATCATAAACAACTTCAAGCAAAAGAAAAACCTTGAGTTACGGAAACCAACTTATACCAAGTCAAAACGTTAATTTTTATATTTTTTTTTTAGCAAAGTCAAAACGTTAATTAAGTAGCAAGTCATGAACTCAGTCAAACTTCCAATTCAACAAGATAATTGAATCATCAAACAAACCAAATTCTCAAGGCTAAAGTGTACGTATTAATCACTCATAGTTTTTCTAATCATCAAACATGTTTGGAATACATAAACGGTAAATCATGTAATCATAAGGGTTGTTCAATTCGTAAAAAGTTATCTGAATTGAATAAACCTGAACTTATCTGAACTGAACTCACTTAAACTAAACAGAACTTCACATATAGTGAACTGAACATATAATTTGGTACACATAATGTAGCGAAAGTAACGCAGACTGTAATAACTTGTCATGAATATATTCTACTTATTCCATGACTAAATTTCATTACTTGGATGATGGATCACATACACATGAGATTGATTACTGCGATTTTAAAACTATTGAAACTCGAAATTCAACACTTTTTAAGTGTGAAATTGACCAGGATAGGCTAGAGTATAATAATTGAAAATGGGAAAAAAGAAGAAAGATAGTATTGTAATGTCGTTGAACGTAAGAAGCAAATCATATGTGTATTGACTCTAGGTATGTAATGTAATGTAATGTATTATAGCAGGGCCGGCCACTTCTACGCAACGACACTGCATGTGGAGCAAGAAAAAAGCTACGGTGGGTGGGTGCCATATATTACGCTCTTAATCTACTTTTAAAACAATCCGATATTTTCAACTGTTTTATTGATCGAAATTGGATTTTAAGATATAATCATGTTTGTGACATCTAAAACGACCCGATAAATATGATACTTGTAGTGCCGAATATTGAAGTGCGACTTGCAGTTTTAACTTTTACTTGACTTTGTTGTTGGGTTTGTTTCTTAAGTGATCTCGGCTTTATAAGACGATATAAAGCCGAGTGAAGCCTATGATATAATGGTAGGTATTAATTAAAATCGACTTTGAAATTGTAGGGTTGACTTC
The DNA here is from genome assembly GCA_036897195.1 of Plantago coronopus. Lineage (NCBI taxonomy): Eukaryota > Viridiplantae > Streptophyta > Magnoliopsida > Lamiales > Plantaginaceae > Plantago > Plantago coronopus. Next base: position 9,562 of record JAYMSL010004685.1, on the reverse strand, counting down.
GAATTGAAGTTGGAAATGGAAGGAACGGTGACTACTAACTCCTCATTACATATTCAAAATCGTTACGTAAGGGAGTTCCGTTATGAGAGTATTTCATCATATCATGTTCGAGTATAGTTTTTATATTAAAGTTTATTTTATCTATTTCATCAATAATAAATAATAATGTCCCAAGTAACACATGCTTTTTTGATACTTGCTCATTGTTTGATCAACAGTTGAATTCTTATAGTTAATTTATAAACCACTATGCTATCTTATCTTCGTCTCAGAACGTATGTTATAATTGTGATATCGACTTTAGATTAGAGGTGGACATGAAATGGAAAATGACTCCGGCTCATTACATCTCCCAAGGCAAAACATACTAGTAGGATTTGTTTTTTAAAGAATTACTTATTTCGTTAGGTGTCAGGTGATTGAATTTCGATCTTACTTTTACATTACTACCATGTTCGACTCAAAACACATGTCATATTTAATAGTTTGATTTTGAACACGGAGATCAATGTAAATTATACAAGATATGGTGTCAATAAATTGAATTCTTTAGTAAAACACGTGGGGTGAAGTTTCCTGAAAGGAAAACATACTCTTTTATAGAATGAATATAAACGTTTAATTCAACTGAAAATTTTAAAATTGAACATAATAGAATTGATCGTAATTTAAGTTGAAATATACGGTTCCATAAAAAAAAGTTGAAATAGACGGAGACTCATATCGTATGGGGCACGATAAGACGAAGATATGGTACCATCCAGCACGCAAGGGAAGTGTAACCAAAGGGGAAGCCACACAGAGTCACAGAAGAATACAAAGGTTTATTGTTCGGATCCCCAATTGCCAACCCAAACCCAACCCCATTGGACCATCATCCATCCATCCACATACGGGTCCGGAGGGCCTGTTCTTAAAGCCTATTCTATCAGGTGTTCTTAATGTTTTGATGGCTATGATGTTGCCACGTTAATACATCAACAATTCAAGTTAACAGAATCATTTGCTTCCGTTTCCCGTCCAGTCTTCTTGTCTCTCTCTTCTTTCTATATTAATAATTAATCTACTCTCTACTATAAACCCACACCAAATTAACATTGTGCAATTAATTTACACCCATAAGGCCATAATCAATAAGAGTAAAGGACCAGTAATTTACTACCCCTTTCATTTTCTTATTCTTTTTATTACAATTAAGTTATATTTAGTGTTCGTGATTCTTCATTTATGTTTCATACTATATCTTTCAAATGGTAATTTTATAATTATACGTTTTAAAATATAAATTAAACATAAACCGATATATGTTATAAATTTAATACCTTATCAATGTTTACTATAGTTATCAACGACTACTTCTTCCATTCAGATTATTTTTTAACACTAATGTTATGTACAAAACAAATTTTGATATTTTCAGAACAAGTTAAGTTGTAATTTACAAAAAAATTATATTTTATATTAATTATAAATTAACCCAGAAATTTTAAAATATAATATAATTTTCCCTAAAAATTATAATATTCACAAAATACATTATTCATACAACAATATCTACCAGTTAAGGAAGATTACCATTTACTAGTTATTAATTATGAATTATGATGGATTAGAACAATTAAGTTAGTTTTTTTTTAAAAAAGAAAAAAAAACTGGGCTGGACTGGCCGGTCGGCCAGAATGTTATTCAGGCCGGCCGGCCAGTCCAAATTTGAACTGGCCGTCTGGCCGACCTGCCAGCCCACATGTGAAGGATTCTTCACATTTAGACTAGCCAGTCGGCCAGATCAACAATCTGGCCGACCGGCCAGTTTTTTTTTAAAAAAATTAAAATTTCAAATTAAAAAAGTTTCTATAATTACTATATAATTAGAATATAATTATGTTTCTATAATTAATGTTTATATCCCTTTTAAAGTGTAATAACAATTAATAGCATTACAAATACTAGATACTCCTAATATCTATACACTTAGTTTAAGATCATTAAAATCTTCAACATATTTTTTGTTTATATCTATCCTTTAATTAGATATAAACATTAATTATATATTTAATTTATATTTAATGAAAAAGTCAAGAATAATGGGTTATATAGGGTATTTTTATTAAATTGTAAAGTTAAGGACCTTTTTGCAATATACTCAATATTTGTTAATATTTGTTCTGAAAATATCAAAACTTGTTTTGTACATAACAATACCCTCTTTTAAATTCTTATAACACAAACACAACTGAATGATCAATAATGAATATTCATTCATCTCCCCATTTTTTACAAATTTTTTATGTTCATTGTAAGTGGTTTTTTCAAGAAGTCCAATTTTAGGTAGTCATTCTTATTTTGTTCTCGACATTACATTTATTTTAAAATGGGGAGAAGTTCGCATATGTCGACCGGAGCATCAAACTTGGATCGATCGTTTTAAAAGCATCATACATTTCGATGGAAAAAAAATTAAAAGAAACGATCATGTAAATCAATATTGAAAATAACTACATTCATGGAAAATTATTATTGATTATCATTTTGTCGCTTCCAAAACCATTATTGTAAAAAAAATCTTTTGAAAAAGGTAATAATGAAACGATGGTATAAATCAATATATCAAATAAGATATGGTTAATTGATTTTTAAAACATTGAAAATGAAACGAAAATAATAGTAGAAAATTTAGCTTAGAAAGTATACAGTTTAAATTAATGAAATGAATTTGAAATGCAAAGTGTTATTATTATTATTATTAATTAAAATAAGATAATCACCAAAACAAATTAAAAAGAATGCAAAACAGAGGTAACGGAAAAACAAGTCTGTTAGAGCAGTCTTTACAGCTCTCTCAAAATTGAATCCTAAAATATCTCCCTATCTCATTCCCCAAAATTTAATCCTTTCCCAATTGATATGTGGAAAAATCAGGACTCCTAAAATTCCCCTATTTCAAATGTAAAAAATAATTAAAAAATAAAAACTGTTAAAAACCTAACCAACCTTTTTGCGCCTATTTTCTTCATCGCCGTTTCTCAACAACTCGCCTCCCAACCGTGAATCTGCTTCCCTCTACTCCAATCAGACTCAAAATTCACGGTACTCTCTCTAATTCATGGTACTCTCTTCTGTCCTTTACTTAAATTCGATCTCTTGTTAGTCTGAATCTTGAGACAATTTAATCCAATAATGAAACCTAATGAAACCTAATTAGCTTGATTCTTGTGTGTCGAATGGTTGTGTGTGTTTGTATTTTGCTCCATTGCAAACTTTTCATTTGCTATTGATATAGATTTTGTACTTTACTTAACCTTGCACCAGTATATGTTTATTTATCAATTTTGAGTTCTAGTTTGCTGTGTTGATCTTTGAAGAATTGATGTATATGCACTATGGTTCTGATTATTGTCTTTTACTCAAGGTGTTGTAGTTTTGATCTACTATACATAGTCAATTTGTGGTAATCAACTGTTGATTATGTTTTGTATTGTTTTGAGTTTTATTGAATCATATTTCTCATTTGGGTGTTTTGTTTTTGTTTTGTAATAGTAGAACATACTCTGTTTCAATATGGATTTGATTTTCGGAAGTGATTCAGACTCATCTTCCAGTGATGATGAAATGGAATTAGTAATCAGAGTTGGAGAAAAAGTTCTAAATCTTTTGGAAGATCATAGAAACTCCAGTTATGGTCGGATTCCACGTCCTAACTACATTATTCGAGACTTTATAGAAGGACACTCAAGATTGTTTAAACATTACTTTGCTGAGGTTCCAAAATACGGAGCAAAGATCTTTAGAAGGAGATTCCGTATGCAACGTGATTTGTTCATTCGGATCAAAGATGCTGTAGAAGCTCATGACCCTTTCTTCGTTCAAAAGCGTAACAATGCTGGAAGGTTAGGACTATCTTCTCTTCAAAAGATAACAGCTGCATTGAGAATACTTGCTTATGGTGTCACGGGTGACTTGTTCGATGAATATGTTCAAATTTCTGAAAGCACCGCAACAAAGAGTTTGAAAAGGTTTGTTAAAGCAATCGTTGCTATCTTTGGCAAACAATACCTAAGAAGACCAAATGGTGATGACATTGATAGATTACTTGCACAAAGCGAGAGGCGTGGAACTCCTGGAATGTTGGGAAGTATTGATTGCATGCACTGGGAATGGAAAAATTGTCCAACTCAATGGTCAGGAATGTATTCCGGTCGACATCGTAAGCCAACAATTATTTTGGAAGCTATCGCTTCTCCTGATACATGGATATGGCATGCCTTCTTTGGTTTACCAGGATCTCATAATGATATTAATGTCTTACAAAGGTCTTCTTTAGTAAATGAATTGGTCGAAGGGCACGCTGCTCCAATTAAGTTCTCCATTAATGGCCATGACTATGATATGGGATATTACCTTGCAGATGGTATATATCCTAAATGGGCTACGTTTGTCAAAACGATCCCAGCACCAGTAGGAGTGAAGAGGCAACATTATTCTAAAGTTCATGAAGCTTTAAGGAAGGATGTTGAGCGTGCGTTTGGAGTTCTACAATCAAGATTTGCAATTATTCGTGGACCTGCACTTTATTATAATGAACGTGAACTGAAAGAGATTATGTTGGCATGTGTTATAATGCATAATATGATTGTTGAGGATGAGAGAGATCTGTATCTAAATGCTGCTGACTATAAATATGATCAAGAACCTAAAGGTCCACCTGAAGCTGAGGTTTTGCCAAAAACAGCCGATCTCCGAGACTTCATCCAGCGCAACATGGATGTCAGAGACACTCATATCCATACTCAACTCCAACAAGACCTTGTTGAACACTTGTGGGAAATTTATAGCAAATCATAGAAGTGTTGAATGTTGCTTGTAATCTAATTATTGCATTAGGGGTGTTCTAGTTTATTATATCAGTAGCTACTGACTCTGTGACTCAATTTCATGGCATTGAGTTTGTAATGTTTCTAGATGCATTCTAATGTTGTTTTATTGTATCAACAGACATTTTGAAGTTGAAATTTCATGGCATTGAGTTTCTGTGACTCAATTTCGACTCTTCTGCATGTGCGTTTCAGAGTTTGCGAAATCTGCCACCTTTGAGTGAATCGTGCATATCTCATCCTCTAGAACTCGAAAAAATGTGATTCTTTTTTTGTAGAAAACTAGACTTCAGTGGCTTTCCGATGGAATATGTCGTTCATTTTAGTTCCGACTGAGCAAAGTCAGAATTACACATCAATTCGACTCTCTGCAGGTGCGTTTCTGAGTTTGCGAAATCTGCCACCTTTGAGTGAATCGTGCATATCTCATCATCTAGAACTCGAAAAAATGTGATTCTTTTTTTGTAGAAAACTAGACTTCAGTGGCTTTCCGATGACATATGTCGTTCATTTTAGTTCCAACTGAGCAAAGTCAGAATTACACATCAATTCGACTCTCTGCAGGTGCGTTTCAGAGTTTGCGAAATCTGCCACCTTTGAGTGAATCGTGCGTATCTCATAGTCTAGAACTCGAAAAAATGTGATTCTTTTTAGTTCCGAAACTAGACTTCAGTGGCTTTCCGATGACATATGTCGTTCATTTTAGTTCCAACTGAGCAAAGTCAGAATTACACATCAATACGAACATAAATAACGGCTTTACCGGTTCCAAAATCATTGCCTATAGAGTTCAGGAACATCACAACATTTCCAAAATATCTTTACAAACCTAGACCAATAAACAAACCATCTCATCCTAATAGTAACAGTCAACAAAAGAGAATGGTCATCGCATATCTACTTCTGGAATTGGCTTGTGCGATCAAGACAAAAGTGGCATCCGAGAAACTACCTTAGAAATTTCCGTTCTTTCTTGCTGTGATCTCCACACGCCGCTCTTGAAAGTACTCTCTCTGTTCAGGATCCATCGAAGTCAAATCCATCATCATGATGCTTGCATCTTCTCTATCTCGCTCCAACTTAAGCTTTTCATTTTGAATCCGATTTGCTTCTTCAGCTTGAAAGAGCTGTGATTTCTGAATTTGAAGAAACTCAATTTTCTTTTCATTGGCTATGTTGATTTTTTCAATTTTATCTGCATGATGTTTTTGCTTCTCATCCTTAAGCTCTGTTAAGACACATGCAAAACTGGCTGAAACATCACAACGAATATTCTTGCCAAGTTTCTTATTTTCTTTTGCTCCTTTCCGCCCGATAGGTCGTTCAGAGCCACTTGGTACATCAGTTTCTTCTAGAGTAACAACTTCTGGATTTTCAGACAAAGTTGATTCCTGAAGTTTCCTTTTGACACCAGATCCATCACGTTTGCTCCATTTCTCTTCATCCTTCAAGAGATCCCAGCAATGATCAAAACGGAAAGGACCCTTAGAGATACCAGAGTACAACCTTCTTGCTTCCTGAATCTGTGACAATTAGTAACTTGCGTCATATCACTTGCAAAACTCATTAGACAGGGAAATATCAACATAAAACTTGTACTTACATTATCTTCGTTAGTAGCACCGCTTCGAAGTAGGTCTTCAACTTGAGCTAAGCAACCACAAAACTTATTGACAGCGTTTTGAATGATACCCCATCGATGGCTTAAGGAGCTACGACTACGCTTTTGCCAGTTCTCACCTTTCCCATCCATATAATAAGTTTCAATTTTCCCCCAGAAGCGATCTCCTTTCATGTTATTCCCATTAATTGGATCCAAGCTAGTATTTAGCCAAGCTGATACAATTAACCTATCTTCCTCCTCATCAAAGTTCTTTCCACGCTTTTCAACCGAATTCAATTCTTTAGCAGCACTCACCTTCTTAGAGTTGCACGGTAGTTACTTGTGTGCCATTTTGCAAAAGAGAGGTGAAATCTGTATCGTCGTCCATGTCAAAGTCCATTCTAAGTTCAGAGAGGTTAAACAAGTCATAGTATATTAGTATCTATCATACAAACACTTCTTGAGAAGCACCAACATCAAGTTAACCTCTATACTCTTTCATACAAAGACAACAAGAATAAGTTGAAGTAGGTGCTTATACCTCTGTACTCTTTCATACAAACATCAAGTTTAGAGGTGTTAAGGTATAAACACAACATCAGCAACTACTTGAAGTAGGTGTTTATACCAACATCTTACATTCAAATCAATTTACATACAAACACTACTTGAAGTATGTGTTTATACCAACAAATCCAAGTGAACAAGACCACATCTTTACTCCAACAAATTTGGAATAACGGCTTATCTGAATAAGTTGAAATACACTACCCCCAGCAATTTGTCAAATGAATGAAATTTAAATGGTTCTATTATACAATATCATCCCAGTAAAATTACCATAAGGAATACATGTCAAGAACACAAAACAGAAAGCACACTAGATTCAAATAACCAGTACTATATGTATTAGCATCATTGCTAAAAATCTATATACCATGGATGGATAACAATACAAGAAGAGAAACATGAGAATTGATTTACTCAAATAAATAAAAATACAGAGGAGTAACTTACCCAGAAATTCAATAGTAGAAATGGCGTGTGCTGAGAGTTGCTGTGTTGTGGAGAATTAATCCATCTAGGTCAGAAAGTGAGATCGATTGGAGGGAAAAAGGATGATGTTTGCCGCTAAAACGTTTCGGCAGAAATTTACGCAGGTATAAATCTGAGAAACTTTTTAGGATTCCCTCAAGAATAGGGACAATTTGTTGTGGGCCCAAATTATTTAGGGCACCTGAAGTTATGTGTGTTTTGGGCCTTTTTTCAGTTTTTATCTCAAATTTGAGTATAGGGCCAATTTTGAGAGAGCTGTAAAGACTGCTCTAAAGACTGCTCTAATGTTTGCAAGAGTAGTGCAAGAATCCCAGATTGGTCAATGCAGTCATGTTTGTTTTGGACTTGCATAACAAAAGATAAGGCCAAGAAGTGATAGATTCAATATTACATCAATAACAGAAGGATAATGCATGGCTTTCCTGAAATATTATCAGCCACAAGAAAATGCTCTGTTTCTGAATGTGACTTGTAAATTGTAATCCTATGTTTTTCAAGCATCTTCACTTACAGCCATCATCATCCCTCCCAAAACCTGCAAATTTTCACCTAGTTAGTTTCTATGATTTCTATAAAAGCAATACAGAGCTGCTGTTTCACTCGGAACCATAATTGCTTTCTGACTGAAAAAGTGGAAACTCTGAAGAAGAGGAAGCTGCTTCTCTCAGTTTGCAAGTCCAGCAATACTGGTGGTGGTCCAGATGATGAAGATGAAAAAGAAGAAACTCCTCCGCCAGGGGATAGCAACAAGCAAGAGCTTCTCGTCCAAATCGCAATGATTCAGACTCAGAAAGTTCGTCTCACCGATTACTTAGACGAAAGATCAGCTTATCTCACCCAGTTTGCTGATGAAACCAATGCCGAAATCGACCAGATCGGCGAAAATGCTCTCCGGGAGCTTGATGAAGCCAGTGCCAGGGTCTGTTCTCCTCATTCTTTCGGTTTCGAACTTTCAATATATAAAATTGGTATAAATTGGATTAATTGATAAACTGATAACTGAATTTGCATTTTGGTGATCAGATAATGGGGAATCTAGATACCAGGATGCAAGCGTTCGAGGAAACGATGGAAATGACCAAGCCGGAGATTGAAGAGACTGAGCAAAAAGTTGCCGATTTCGAAGTCCAGGTTGAGGACGAGAAGAATGAAGGCTTGTTCTTTAAGAGCTATGGGCTAAAGAAACCAGAAGTTGATAAAGCTTTAGCTAAGGGAGAAGCTAAAAAGGTGAGGGATTTGACGGCGAAAAGCGCTGGCTCATTGATCAGAAGGAGCATTTACGTAGCGCTTATTGCAGTTGTATCTGCTGGAATTGCTGATGCCTGGATATCGTCGGTGTCTGACTGGAAAAAGGGAATTCTTGTAGTTATTCTCATAGGTTTGGTTTCTCAACTTGTGTACGAACAGAGTTTTGTATCGAAAACAGATAAGGAAGAGGAGGATAGCAAGTAATTAAGTTCATGTAAACACTACTATCTACAAATGCTGCACTAAATAGCATATAGAATGTGCGCTGATTCAACGCGAAAGCGTGCGAGCTGAAATTTCAGGATCTTTGGTATGCTGTAGATATATCTTTAAATCAAAAAAGAACAAAGTTCTGAATCTTCTTGTTGGACCTGCAAGATTTCTTTGCTTGGCACAGAATCTGCACCCATTTGCTGCAAGGATTTAAGGAAGAAGAAACCCAGTCAACAGCGGTTTACGCAGGTTCTGAGGCCTTGTTCGCTTATAACAACATATCCTGCAGTATTCGCACATCAAGCCTATGGCAAATACTCACTTGCCAAAAACATAACAAAGCACAGGGAACAAAAGATACAGTACTCTCTTCAGATGTTCAAGGAAACTGTACCTAAACGAATATTCGCAAAGAATGCATCATTTAGCCCGAAAAGGATCAAATAGAATGCAAAAATTTCATCTGAATATATGAGAAGCAATCTCCTTGGAGTTTACATGAACTAGCCAGTACCTAGAAACATTTGCAAACTTCTATCACTAGAAGATGTGATCTGAACCATATCATGTA
>JAYMSL010004684.1:0-10844 GCA_036897195.1 Plantago coronopus | reverse complement strand
TTCAAGAAATCTAATGATAAATATAATAATACATATAATTACTATTTAACAATTATTATCAATAGTTTCAAATTTAATTTTAAAAATTACACTTGTTACGTTTAAGCAGAACTTTTGAAATATTATTTAGGAACTCAAGCTATAAATTAAATATGATTGGAATAAGGGTAATTTATTATTAAGAAAAATACATTATTAGAGCTTATTAATAAAAAACATTAAATTACTCTCATTGTTATTTAATTTGAAAATACTTTTATTTACTATTAAAAAATATTTTTATTTAAAAATAAATATAATTTGAATAAGGTGTGTGAAACTAAATGTTGAAAACTTAATGGATAATTGTGCAAATTAATAGTTAAGGGCTTGTTTGGCTGAATTGGTCAAATTATGCAAAAAATGGAGTTTTTGGACTTATATGTTATTGTTTAACTAATAAGGATTCACATGTAATTAGCAAATCTAAAAAGGGGTGTGAATGTAATTCGCCCTTAAAATAATGTTTTAGTGTGTGGATAGCTTCCTTATTTGGTAATGGGTAAAGTTTTGTGGGACGTCCGAAAATGGAAAATAGGTAAAGTTTTGTGGGACGGATGAAGTAGTAAGTAAATGTAAATGTACACATAAACTTGCGCCTCACAAGGTTCAAACTCCAAACTTCCTATTTCTAACTCATATCTTCCAATGTTGTACCATTTTATGTCTCCTATTGGAGTATTTTTCTTCCAATGTTGTACCATTTTATGTCTCCGATTGGAGTATTTTTCTTGAGGTAGTTGGAGTATTTTTCTAATGTGTTGTAATTAAGTAATACATGTTTTATTCAACTTAATTTCAGTTTAATTCAGTTTTTGATTAGTTTAATTTTATATTTTAGTTTACTTCACTATATAAATTTTTAGTTGAAAATAACCGAACCTAAATGGACAAGATTGACTCATCGTATGTATAAATTAGGAAATGAGAAATTTTATATTGAATTAAAAAAAAAGTAAATTAAAAACATTTGACACATGAGAAGAAACATGGAGGGAAAATTTCAAACGACTGGTTTGTAAACAGCAATAGGGTTCAAGCCAATTTCCAGTTCTCAGTCGATCAAATCAATTGAGATGATTGATATGAAGGACAAGACGGCTGTATCAGCTAGCGGCAATGAGTTGTCGGCGGAGCAACGAGCTCGAATTTCTCAAAATTTCCGAGCTGCCAAAGCACTCCTTGCTCGGAAACGGCAGCGTTTAGAGCCTTCCGATCATTCCATTAACAATCTCCAGTAAGTTATGTTAACCGCCTTCTCTAGAATTCACCCAATTTTTCTTTACTTGAATGTGAAATTCTTAGGATAGATTGGTTTAGCCCTCTACTGTACTTGAATTGTAAAGTTATGTCATCGTTATTGCTGGAAATGCTTGTGGGATGGACAGTTTACTGATGGAGTTTAGTTGTTCTAGGTCGGGAAATGACAAGGGAAGCGGAATTAAGAGGACACCTCTTTCTGTTATTTCAAACAATGTGATGTCGCCCGTTTCGTTAAAACTTCCCAACAAAACTGGTGGTTATGGGAGTGAGACGTTTGTCACTCCTTGTAGTGGAGCTAAACGGAGCAGTAGCACGGTGTGTTTGGGTGGTTCGTGTAGCTTTGGAGTTGGAGCGAATGTTGATGGCTTAGGATCCAGTATGGCCTCGTTTGTTACTCCATTAAAGCAAGATGGCCGCTCGGATGGGGTTGAGTTGAAGTCATCTAGTAGCTCATGCCAACAAGTTGCTTCCTCTAACTTAAGTACCTGTTTGGTGGGTTCTGCTGTAATAGAGGATGATTTTGATGAGTCAACTTTAGCGGGGATTGATGGTTTAGGTGTCAAGAAGCAAGGCTCTTCCCTGGAAGTAAGATTCTGTGCGAACTCGTTTGTTACACCGTTAAAACAAGATGACCGCTTAAATGGGGTGGAGTTGAAGTCATATGGTAGCTCATGTGAACCAGTTGCTTTGTCTAACTCAAATAGCTCTTTGGTACCTTTTGCTGTATTAGAGGATGATTTTGATGAGTCAATTTTAGCGGAAATTGATGCCATTTGTGAACAACATTCAACTGGTAAACCTGGAAAGGAGGATAGTGCAATGCATACAATGAAAGAGAGTCTTAAGACATCAAAACATGAAAATGCTATTATGACTCCAGATATTACTGAACAAATTTTAGAACCCGGTGGTGACCTGGTATGTGGAGTCAAGGATGTAGCCAAGTCAGAGGATAGACCAAGTACATCCATGCCCGATGAGTATGCAAAGTACATTCAGTCTCTGAATGATAGACAGCAGGAAGCGGCATGTAGTGATATCTCAACCCCTTTGGTGATTGTTGCTGGACCTGGAAGTGGGAAGGTTTGCACATTTGTATTATTTCACAGTTTTTATCTTATATATATTTGCTATTCTTGTGTGCACTGTGTGTGTATTTTATTCTGTCTCTCATTTTGGATAAAAATTATTGCTCATGTAGCCTTTTCAATTATGTCTCAGACGTCTACAATGGTGGGACGTGTTTTGATGCTGCTTAATGAGGTACTATATGATATCTGCGCTGTTATTAATTATGTTGTCTGCCTACTGAAAATGGTCTTAATTGGTCTGATCTAGGGTATTGGTCCATCCCATATTCTAGCGATGACATTTACTACGGCTGCTGCTGCTGAAATGCGAGAAAGGATTGCAAAAGTTGCAGGGAAGGCAGCAGCAAAGGAGCTCAATATAAGCACGTTTCACTCATTTTCGTTGCAGCTTTGTCGCTTGCATGCTGAAAAGTATGTATATATCATACTTAATTTTCTCCTTTCCCCTTGCCAAATAATGTTAAGAATCTTTGTTTTTCATCATTTGAAATAAAAGTTACTGCATTTCCCAAATGATATGATCCAATGATGAATATAATAAGCAGGTTTTAGTTCATTGCAACAGTGCGGTGCACTGTTCATGATCTACCTTGTAATCAGTGTCGATATTGCTTGAGGGTTGATGATAAAGAACAACAAAAATTCTGTTATGCAATTCACAGTTGGGGGAGCAACTAGTGTCAAAATGTTTACAGGTGTGATGGTCGATGTTGGCTGTATCATAGGAATATGTTACTGTAAATACTTATTCATTGTAAACATATAAGAGTGAGGCTGGGTCTAGTTTTCTTCATTTGTTATTAGGTATGGAATAAACTCTGTGGCATGTGTATAACTGTGTAGTTATGTGTGCATAATGCTGTGAGTTCATGTAGAGTAAAACAAGTTACATCAAAAATTGAAATTCTAAGGGAAATATTCACCTGGGAGACCCTCTGGAAAAATCAATCCAAATAACGGCAAAGGTACAGCATGCGCTGTGCAGCACTTTTAGTTGTTCGACGTAGATATGTCGCTGTACCTTTAGATTCTCAAGGTGCAGTGTGGCCGTTTTTTGAACTAATTTTTCCTGAGGGGTCTCTACTGGTAAGTTTCCCAAATTTTTTTAATTAATTTTTCCTGAGGGGTCTCTCCATCTCTCTCAGAGTAACTGTTACTGGTTGAAATAACAGAAGTTGGAGTTTGAGTTGGTAATTAGAGTCAATGAAGCATTACAACGAGGAAGTGTAGTCATATATTTTTTTCTCCCTTTACAACATATATCATACTGATGTGGGGCGATTAAACATCATAATATCAATCACTACTTCACAAATAACAGTTTTCAGTTGATATTGCTATATTTCATAAATCATAACCTTCTTTACAAGATTCATTTTCATGCATGAACTTTACACATCTTAAAATATGTATTCTAGAAATCGAATACATGTTAACAATTGAATTTTGTCAAGGTAACTTCTTATTATCCTGCTGAAGCAAGATGCAAGCAATTTTCTTTGTTGGCCTCTCTTACTGCCTAGTTGCCCTGTGAACATGAATCTACGTAATGCTAACATGTAAGCTCATCATAGTTTATTGTCTCATCTCAACAGGTTAGACCGTACCCCTGAATTTCTAATATATGGGCATGGGCAACAGAGGAAAGCCATCATAGAGGCAGTTCGCCTATTGGAGGAAGGGAAGAGAGAGGCCAATCATGTGCGAACTGATTTGACAGACATTAATTCTCCAAAGCAGTTCAAAGATAAGTCAAAGAAATGGCTCAAATTTGTAACTCAGGTGACTTGCTTCTTAAAATTATGTAGTTTTAAGTTTGTGTTCTTTCTGAAATACCTGAATATCAACTGAAATTTTGTCATCTATGAAAGTCAGTTTTTGCCCTGCTTATTCTAGCAGAATTTTGGTTGGCCTTTATACCCCCAAAAACTATTGGCATGGGGTTGAGAAAGTTGGAGAGCAAACTGTTTGCGGGTTTGATTATCTTCAGAACTTAAAAGAGTTTTAATTGTTCAGAGTTGTCAAAACTTTGAAAACAATTTGTTTTTGGACTTATCAATGTAATTCCAAGTCTGCTGCATAGTGTCCAGAAGCTAGCCTCTTGCTTTAGATGACAAAAGGTTTTTACGGATGGTTTAGTTTCTTAAACCCTTAATGCTATGGGGTGATATTTCGAGTGTCATCTGCTCTGGTTATATGACAACATTTTACATCCTCATTAACTATCGTTTTCTCTCAATGTGCGCATGGTGAAATCAGGCTAAAGCTGCCGGAAGATCTCCTGAATATTTCCACAAAATGGGAGATGAGACAGGAGTAAGCACTATTATATTTTCTGATACTTGTTTCTTCACTCTTTGATGACCTCTCTTCTCAGCGTTCCATTTATGAAATATTTTCAGGCAATAATTCTTCAGAATTACAGTGACATCCTAAAATCTTGTAATGCTTTGGATTACCATGACTTCATCAGCTGTTCGTTGAAGCTACTGATAGATTTTCCAGAAGGTTTATACCTACCTTAATACAACTCAGCTTAAGGATTTTATAATATACTCACACTTCTGGTTCTTTTACTGCAGTGTTGGAGGAATCTCAAGAATCATGGAAAGCAATTGTAATTGATGAGTTTCAGGACACAAGTTCTATGCAATATGGTTTACTCCGTGTCCTTGCATCGCACAACCGCATAACTATTGTTGGTGATGAAGATCAGGTGCTGAATCCAACATCTTTTTTACTGAACTGTTTGCATCCTTCCGCCAAGATTTACTTTTGTAGCTTTTGGGAAGAGGCTTGTTCATTTTGTTTAGGAATTAATTTATCTTTTGTGATTCTGCAGTCGATTTTTGGTTTCAATGGTGCTGATATTTCTGGATTCGATTCATTCAGAAAAGATTTTCCGACATTCAAAGAGGTTTAAATATGTTGAGTATTTTGAATCTGAAATATTTCCAAAGCTTAAGTTCTACAAGTTAGGTTGACTCATAACAAGCTTTCATCTTACACACCATGTAGGTCAGATTAAATAAAAACTACCGGTCGACTCGCTGCATTGTTGAAGCTGCGTCGTTTCTCATACGTAATAATTTAAAAAGATGCAAAACAAAGGATGTTACAACTGATAAATCATATGGATCAAAGGTAAGTATCCATTGGAAATCTGTTGAGATTTTTTTTATCTCCCAGTAATTAAAATAGAATTGGTGTTTCCTTTGATCAGATAACAGTGAAAGAATGCTGCAATGAAGATGTACAATGTGCCTTTGTGGTTGACAAAATATTGGAAATTACATCAGATGGTTCATCTGATAAGTGCTCACTTGGCAATATTGCTGTTTTGTACCGGAGGCAGGTTAGGTTCATTCCTTCATTTTGTTTTTGTTAGTTCTATTAGCAATATAGGTATGCTGTGGCACTACATGAGTTACGCACCTTATTGAAACTGTCGCCCATTTATTATAATCAGGTGACAGGGAAAATATTCCAAACTTCATTTCGCAGAAGAAATATTCCATTTAATATGCACGGTGTGGCCTTCTACCGAAAAAAGGTAACAACAATTCAGTCATTCAACTGTTCTATACACGTTGGGTAGGGATTCTTCTTCCTTCCGTCACCCAACCCCTGAAAGCAGCAGTATGCTTATGGTTGTAGGACTTTGTTGTTGCAGGATAACTAATAATAGTTCTTGCTAAGACAGCTGGTAATTTTTTTTCTGTAAGGCAAGTAGTAGCATCCAACAATCCTGAATAAGCTACTCCACCAATTTTGTTGAAATTTTCAGTTAAATTCTGTTCACTAGTAGGTAATGGGCTAAAAGTATGATTAAAATTATACTTTGTGTTATGAATTGTAATCGTAGTTACATTTCAAGGGATTCCGAACTTAATTATATTAAAAATCTCACTCTTCCATACACCAAAGTTGGGCTATGGGAACGATGTTGTGTTGTTCTAGGTACATGTAATTTAGATTACAATTACAAGTATACAAGTATGCTATTCCTAATTGGGTGAACATATATGCTTGAAATTGAGATCATGGGACGCTCTTGGTGCTTTTCTGTTTCCTTGTTGAATGCTAAGGGTTCTCCAGTCCTTCAACAACTTAGTTTCACATAGAAGCCTACTCAGAAAATTAGGTAAGGTTTATCACTCACAGCCACATAGTATCACATTTTATTACTATGAGAATATATGAATATATGACATGACATCTCATGTGCTTTGCTAATTGCATCTGGATGAGGCAGAATGTAGAAACATTGATTAGCACTTGCATGTTTAAGCTGTTTGTGTATAAGCATTCTTTTGCCGTTAAGCAGATTGTTTGATGTTTATAAAATTGTGGAAGCCTATTGTCTAGGGAACACCATTGCCAATTGAGATTCTCTCATTTAGTATACATAGTTTCATCCCGCTTTGTGCTTAAGCATTAATTCTAGGTAACCTAACAACGACAGCTATATATTCTTATTGAGCATGTATTCTACTTCCTATTGTAGGTTGTTCGAGCGATTGTTGCCATGCTGAGTACAGCATTACCTGGTTGTGATGATGGCCCATTTCGTCGAGTATTCAAGGCTCTTCTTCCTTTTGAGAAAGAAGAAAAAAAGAAGGTATAACATCCCATTATTTTTTACAACAAATTGTCATTCTAGTTATTGCTTGTTGGGACTGGACTTTCTGGTCAAAACTCTCTATGGGAGTCCATGCACTCTATCTCTTTCTTATTATCCCTTCTTTAGGTAGTTGAACATGTTGACAAAGTTGCAACTATACGGAGATGTAGCTTTATTGCAGCTGCAGGAGACATATTTAGTGCCAAGATCTCTGGAACCTTTAAGAGGTACTACCTCGCTTTAAAACTCCTCTCTTGAAAATTTAAATTATAAGTTGTTTTAGCAAATGGTGTGCTTTTGCAAAATATAATATGTGTTTCCTATTAACTACATTTTCCCATTCATATTGTGTTTCAAATATCATAGTACAAGGCTCTATCTTATTATGCACACCAAGCCTGGTCATAGTTACAGGTTTGCAAATAAGGAAAGCATGGCAAATTATCAACTATGCCAACGTCTTATTTGAGTCTGAGATCTATTGCACATCTTTAGGGCCAGACTTCAATTTGTCTGTTACATAGTAATATAGTATATGGAAATTAGTAGCTAAGGAATAATGACAGTTAATTGTTTGTTGATGTACTATATGTATTTGCTATTGATATACTATGCTGCTCCAGGGCTACAATTTGAGGGGCATGTGAATTCCAGAACTCATAACTGTGGAAGAAAATGAATTAATATTACTGACACTGCTATCATGTGAATTGTAGGAAGTAGGAAGTTGAAGTAGATAAAGCTGCAGCTCATTGTTAATTGATTAACAGAGCTTTCCACAAGTCTCAACCTTTATATTTAAACCCAACTGGTGTGATATATATGGAGTAACTTATCATATTTTGAACATCTCACATTATTTGGAGCAGCTGTAGGCTTAACTTAATTGCGTTTCTTTCATTTCAAATAGTACCATTTATGACCTTAGAAGCAATAACTAGATTGTTGATTTCCTTCACAGAATTAGACCCAATTTGAACTTTGTTTATAACTAAGTAATGAAACCTGGACGCAATTTCCAATGAATCATGAATGGTAAAACCTGGTTTCAATTTGCCATGCTCATCACTTGGCAACTAGAATTAAAAGAAGATGCACTATAAGTGTCAAGGAAAGCTAGACATGTAATATAAATTCGCATGAACCTCTTGGTGATTATTCACCAAACACTTGACCAACCTCACAACTCTAAGAAAATGAGAGTATTGTGTCTGATGGTGTTGCTCACTGGAGCAATAGCATTGGCAACTCCATCTCTGGCCAATTATGATCTGTCTACCAATGACAAACACAAATTGGAAATGGATTCTAAAGTAGAGAGTCCGTACTCCCTCCATGTGTATGAACATGGAGAAACATCGTCATCCAATCGACTGAAGCGCCGCGAGCGCCAGGGAGGATTGTTTCCGCCTAAAAAGCACTACCGTGGTGGTCACGAGGGAGGATCGTCGTTCCATCTACCTGAGTCACCATGGGATATGGAAGGATTTCTTCCACCTCCACGCCATCAACATGGTTATCATGTCTCGCCTCCTAGGTTTTCATCTCGTGATTGGTCGTTTTCGGGATCCAACATGGGGAGTGGATCAACACCACGACACCACCGCATTCATGGTCCACACCTAGGAAGAAAGTCATCCCCACCGTTTGGCGACTATAATTAGTTAAAATTATGATTATGATAATCATTACTGCATAGTATCTCCAAGATATGGGATGCGATTATCAGTAATACCAGAAGCAAATAATGAATACAACATATATCACTCTATTTTGAGACTGATAAGTATCGAAAATTATTGGAAATTTTGTCAAGTGATGAGCATCTTCTTTTAATTCTAGTTGCCAAGTGATGAGCATGGCAAATTATCAACTATGCCAACGTCTTATTTGAGTCTGAGATCTATTGCACATCTTTAGGGCCAGACTTCAATTTGTCTGTTACATAGTAATATAGTATATGGAAATTAGTAGCTAAGGAATAATGACAGTTAATTGTTTGTTGATGTACTATATGTATTTGCTATTGATATACTATGCTGCTCCAGGGCTACAATTTGAGGGGCATGTGAATTCCAGAACTCATAACTGTGGAAGAAAATGAATTAATATTACTGACACTGCTATCATGTGAATTGTAGGAAGTAGGAAGTTGAAGTAGATAAAGCTGCAGCTCATTGTTAATTGATTAACAGAGCTTTCCACAAGTCTCAACCTTTATATTTAAACCCAACTGGTGTGATATATATGGACTAACTTATCATATTTTGAACATCTCACATTATTTGGAGCAGCTGTAGGCTTAACTTAATTGCGTTTCTTTCATTTCAAATAGTACCATTTATGACCTCGTCTCATTAAAATATTGTTTATCTATCGATAAATTAATATAGACTCTAACCTAATAAAATTTCACGGTCATAATAGTATACATTTATAGAGGTTTAGAGGTAGCTACACTCGACAGATGTGATTTTGGTAACTAGGTTTTGCGATGTTGCCACATATGATTGTTTGACTTCTGAAATAATGGTGGAGTCTTTGATGATTAAAATGTGAAAACTGATGAATCAGCTATCAATTGCTCCATAGTCCATACATAGATGATTGCTTTTCTTGAAAAATGGGGTTATTGCTCTTGCAGGGACTGTTTCATTGTAATAGGGATATTAGGTACATAGATCGTTGAAGATGTTGGGTGTATATCATATGTTGTATCAATTGCTTGCTGAGTATGTCATTTTCAACTTGCTTAATGCAGATCATTATAAGTCAGTTAAGGTCATTATGCAGGAACAAAGTATATTATAAGATGATAATACATAAAATTGTCAAGCGAAATGCTGTCAAGTTTGAAGATCAACAGCGATTCTTTTTTCTTTTTTTTTTAATATCTATAAACTGGGGGTGGTCATTTTGGGTGTATCAGTGTATGGATAGAATGATAACCATTATCTTTAGAATTTACTGTCATACTGATTAGTTCCTTGCTGTAAATTTGAATACTTTTTTCTGTTCCTATTGACTTGTATTATATTGTATAATTGTATTTGCTATTGACTGATTCTGATTCATCATCCCAAATATCTCATTAGATATGTTATTCTTATCTTGTAATTGGTTGTAGGAGTCAATTGACACAAGGGCGTAAGGTGTTGGTCACCCTAGATATGATATCAAAACTTGCTCACAGGGTAAGTCAAATAAACTGGCTTGTCGGCTTCTACCGCGTCCTTTTCCTATCTATCAATATGCGCATCACAGTGGCTTATGATTACTTATATACTTGGGCTTCCATACATGCTATATGAAGGTTCCCTTTTCATTTCTTTTTCCCTTTCATCTTTTAACTAGTAGAAATGGTTTATCCTGTACTGTATTCTTGTAAGGTCTTGATGAGGCTAGCAAGTATCCTGCATTTAATCTTTGAATGCCTCTTTATGTTACGGATGTTACTGAAATGTTCTTCTATTGATATTTTTTTCCATTTTACTTCTGCAGGAACAGTCGATATCGGCTGTTATCACTTCTGTGACAAACTTAATACCTCAGGTTGGTTTTCTTCGTGTGTAGTTGTCTCTTCCAGAAAAATCATTTATACGTATACATAGCATGCGTTTAAGTGGTTTCCTTGTGCTACTATTGATAAACCTATCCCACATGAATGCACTGACTGGACTTGTTCAAGTATGAAAATAAAATTCTATTGATCCAGAGTACTTCTTCGGATCAATCATTGTACTGGTACTATCATGATGACTTATTTCCCCTAATCTGACTCTGTAGAAGTACCTTCTTGAACAACGAGCTGTCGTTGATATCGATGG
>JAYMSL010004683.1:0-10844 GCA_036897195.1 Plantago coronopus | reverse complement strand
CACGCAATAGCCTGCAAACTACGTGAACCAAGTTAACCGCACAAGTGCGACAGGCTCTGGCCCAGGATGGCATAATCACAGAAAATTCTCCTCCCGTGGACATGGTAAAATTATTTGTAATTATTTATAAGATCATGTTCATTGTTCAATTCATCTGACTGAACTAAACTGAACCTAAATGAATTAAAGTGTAAATTTATAGTACAACTGAATAATCTAAATTGAACTTAACACAAATCAAATTAATTGAA
This sequence comes from Plantago coronopus, assembly GCA_036897195.1. Classification (NCBI taxonomy): domain Eukaryota; kingdom Viridiplantae; phylum Streptophyta; class Magnoliopsida; order Lamiales; family Plantaginaceae; genus Plantago; species Plantago coronopus. The sequence continues at coordinate 10,593 of JAYMSL010004683.1, read as the reverse complement.
CCGACCTAAATCTTGAATTGGAAAGAAAGTGAAAAGCCGAGGAAAATCAAAAGGCAGGGGAAGAAGAAAATGATGGATATGGAAATTGGCAAATCCCAGTTTGACCGAAGCTTACAATCACCTCCACATTCACATCCACCACAATTAGGAAGCACTGAAAATAATACAGTACTACAAATACAAATTAATAATGAAGCAGCAAGAAGATGAAGAAGAATGCTAAAAGTCCAAAACCATCATACTATATCAATATCCCAGTCAAGTCTCTAGTCTTCCATTGAAACAACAACAATCAAAGATCCAACCTTTCAAAAGGTATTCATTCTTTTCTATTCTGTATCTGCTTCTCTCTCTCCTGTTAAATTCCTTGTTTGTGCAGTAGTTATTCAAGATTAGTTCAGCTGCCGTCCAGGACTAGTTCAACAAAAGAGTCGTCTTTTTGTTGTTGCTCTATTTCTTGGTCCTGGTTCAGCTTTTCTGCTCTGGAGGTTGATTTCTGTATGGTTTTGCTCTTTGTTTCGTACTTCTGGTTGATTGTTGTAGGTTTTATGAACTGGGTTTGACTGTTTTTTGCTTATTGACTGAGTTTTAGGACTCAAGTTTATTCATTTCTGCTTTCTTGATTTGGTATGAGGGTTGTTTGGTGTGTATGTCTGTTTGATTTGGTTTGTACGAGTAGATCTTTGTTTGGGTTTAGGAGTTAGTTGTACTGGGTAGGGTTTCTGCTGGTGATGGAAGCATAAAGTGCTAGCTTGAGAAAGTTCAAAGTATGTTGTATTACAATGAATAACCTAAGTATTGAAGCACTTGTTGTATTTTCAATTTGTTATTTTCTGCTTATGTGAGCTTTCAGAACAAAAGTGCTTCGTTGTTATGTTAATCTTCTTGTAATTTGTGCATCATCTTCATCAAACTTGTCAGCTTTTGGAGGCCATGATTGCAAGTCTTCAACTAGTTTTTAGCTGTTTTAGTTAGTCTCTACTCTCTTGTGATTGGCTGTGTAGCAAGATTTTCATCTCTGCTGGTTCCTTTTGCTTTAGGCCAGTTAAACTAACCTTTTATTCTATGTATAAAATGAAAATGATGAGATTTTGATTGTGTTTCTGTTATTGTTTCAGGAATCTCATAAATAAACTATGGGGCTTATCTTGTCCGACACATTTTGACTTCGTTCTGTTGATCACTTATTTGCTGGTTATGGCTGTTCTTATTTCGCAAGTGACATGGACGGCTCTGATAAGTATTCTCACATGGTTTCTTCTAACCAATTCTCTGGCCCAAGGCGCTCAATCTGATATTGACTGTCTCCAATCTATTAAAGATACTTTGGATGACCCTCAGAACAATTTAGCCTCGTGGACCTTCAACAATGGTACTCCTGGCTATATCTGTAGGTATACTGGAATTCAGTGCTGGCACGATGATGAGAACCGGGTCTTATTTATACGTTTAGGACACATGGGGCTTGGAGGGGAGTTTCCACAAGGTCTTGTCGGTTGCAACACCATGACAGGTTTAGACCTTTCTGGTAACAACCTACGAGGAAACATCCCAAACAATATTTCACATGTAATTGGCTTTCTCACTAGCCTTGATCTCTCCTCAAATCAGTTTTCCGGAGAGATACCTCTGGAAATTGCGAACATCACCTTCTTGAATACTCTACGACTTGATAACAATCAATTGTCTGGTCAAATTCCCTTACAGATAGGTCAACTTGCCCGATTAACCACATTCTCTGTTGCAAATAACCGATTGAGTGGGCCAGTTCCAGTGCTTCAGAATCCGAATGCTACTAACTCAGTAGACAACTATGCCGGTAATGCAGGGCTGTGCGGTAATCCATTAGCTGTTTGTCGATTTTCCTCAAGCAGAGGACGTACTCCTGCATTTATTGGAGCTGCTGTTGGTGGGGTCTGTATTGGTGCTTTGGGTCTTGCCCTCGCTATGTACTATTATATGCGTAGGGCGTCTAAAAAGAGGAAGCAAGGTGATCCTTTGGGCAACAAATGGGCGAAGAGCATCAAGGGTGCTAAGCGTATTAAGGTAAGATTAACTTACTTTCCCTTGAGAATATTTCTAGTCAACGTCAAATATCTTTAGTGTTTCTAACTACTTGATTGCTGTTTGGATTGATCACTGGGGTTATTATTTGGTATTTTGTTTACACTATATTGAGACGTGGGCTGAACTTTATTCGTTTGAAGTGTGATATATGAAGTTATACAAATGAGTTTTGAGGCTCGACTTGATTATAAAATGTTTCATTTGATTCTGAGTGCTAAGAAGAGGGATTGATTTGATCCATCGTTTGAGTCGAAAACAAAGTAAATGGTGTTTGAACCCTGTAATTAGTCTTGGTTTCTCAAAAACAGTGCCTCACTACCTTGAATCCTTGATGTTATTTAGTTTGGGTGAATATTTCCTCATGTGATCTATGCTAAAATGACGACTAAGATTTGTATCTTCTGTTTTTCAGCTATCAATGTTTGAGAAGTCCGTTTCTAAGATGAGCCTGGGTGATCTCATGAAGGCCACTAAGGACTTCAGCAATGAGAATATAATCGGCACTGGAAGAACAGGAACAATGTATAAGGCAGTACTTGAAGACGGAACCTCTTTTATCGTGAAGAGATTGCAGGACACTCAACACTCAGAAAAAGAATTCATGTCTGAGATGACCACTCTAGGAAGTGTAAAGCATCGGAATTTGGTTCCACTTCTTGGGTTTTGCATGACCAAGAAGGAACGACTCTTGGTATACAAGTACATGCCAAATGGCACCCTGCACGATCAACTTCATTCTGTAAGTGAAGGTGGCAAAACTATGGATTGGCCATTGAGGCTCAAAATCGGGATTAGGGCAGCAAAAGGGTTTGCATGGCTCCACCACAGTTGTAACCCACGTATAATACACCGAAATGTCAGCTCGAAGTGCATTTTACTTGATGAGGATTACGAGCCTAAAATATCTGATTTTGGGCTCGCTCGGCTCATGAATCCAATAGATACCCATTTGAGTACGTTTGTAAATGGTGAATTTGGGGACCTGGGATACGTTGCCCCGGAATACGCTAGAACTCTTATGGCCACTCCTAAGGGGGATGTTTACAGTTTCGGCGTTGTGTTGTTGGAACTGGTAACCGGTGAACAACCTACTTACGTGACTAAAGCCCCAGAAACCTTCAAGGGAAATCTAGCTGAGTGGATTTCGGAGCTCTCTAGTGCCTCTAAGCTTCATGATGCAATTGATAGGACATTGGTTTCGAAAGGATACGATGCAGAGCTTTTCCAGTTTCTTAAAGTTGCTTGTAGTTGTGTATTGCCAGGTCATAAGGAGAGACCTACCATGTTTGAGGTGTACCAACTGTTGAGAGCTATTGGACAGCGCTATGATTTCACAACTGAAGATGATATCATGGTGCTGTCTGATTCAGGGAATAATGACCCTCTGGTGGAACTTATTGTTGCTCGAGATGTGCTGCAAATCGAGTGAGATCTGGATGAGGTATTATGGTGAGTAAAATCATAAGCAATATGTGTAATTATATGCTGTTTGTACTCTAATGATTTTGGTTTATAATTTAGATGAGTGTTTTTAGCTGCAGAGAGTTGCATAAATTTGACTCTGATACACTCGATTAGTTTAAGTCACAATGATTTAAACCTGTTTGTTCTGCTGTATATAGTAGTTGTGCTTGATTTGTTCACTACACGAACTAGCCTATAGTGGTGTGGTGTTTTACCAGTTTGTATCAGCTACTGTCCGTTTAGGCTAACGCGTGTGGGTGTTCAGTTTCTTAGAGAAGTCGCCTAACCCTATTGTGCACAGATGTGTTGTGGCAGATCAGATGCATGAATGCATCGTGCCACAATAGATTAAGGCATTACGGGAGAGTTCTGTTTTCGTTTCTAAGTTTCTTGACACCCTACTCATCATTTTCGACCTTGATTTTTTTGACAAGCATACATGAAAGGGGAAGGTTTACAAGTAGTGGTAGATAGAAGGTTGAATGAGACAATGAGAGAACATTAACTCCTGTAACAAGATGTGCCATATTATGCGGAATTTCATTGTTGAAACCAACAGATTATGGGTTTTCTGTGTAGGCTAACTGTATTATCTTATATGTGTTGAATTTCCAAGTTCCAGCATTCCAGATCTGGCATAGACCTTCAAGCACCTTAAACTGGTGTGATGTGTCTTTTTTTTGTCTACCCCTCCGGCATCAAGTACCCGATTTGGGTACATTCCCGTGTGTTCGAGTACATACAGACTTGGGTACATTCCCGTGTGTCCGAGTACATACAGACTTGGGTACATTCCCGTGTGTTCGAGTACATACAGACTTGGGTACATTCCCCTGTGTTCGAGACTTCGAGTACATACAGACTTGAATCTGTATTCACCTTGACATAGCCCTACCGCGGAACTCTCCAAATTGTAGCATACTGTATAACTTGTCGAGTTTGTCTACGTGCTGCCAGAAACACATCAGAAACATATTCAAAGAGAGGGATAAACCCCCTGACATACCGTCCCTTAACAAGGCGAGCTCGTCAAATGCTCGACTCGACTCGTGTACAGCCTACCTAGTATATATAAGATACGAACTTCCTCGCTAAATCGTCAAGGAAACTAATTTCCTGACTTACAAGGTGCGATATTAATTATGGTGGTGGCGGTCTCCACAGTAATTCAAACCTAAATGTCGTGAGTTAAACGCTCGGACTCTAATCATGATATAATTTCATCTCATTTATATAAATTAGTATTAATTGATACTCGAATACTAGAGTATAATAAATTTTAAATACGCAATTAACGCAAGTCAAGCTGGGGTTCGAAGTCTGTAGGTAAGCTTCTTCGACGGTCTCCACGGGCAAATGCATGAGTCATTCTAATGGGACGAAGGTAGTCGACATCGGAAAACATTGACACAATTTGTAGTTTTGTATATACTACTAATTCATATTCCATATCATCCACATAATGTGTATTTGTATTTTCCAGAATGGATAAATGGAGAGTCAAGGTCGTCGCTGGTTTACATCTGCGCGTCTTTATGATCCGACCCTATCATCGGGCCCGATACCTATGAATTTTGCAGCAAGTAGCACCTTACGAGTTCCGACACGCTTGCATTCTTGACTGCTTCGTCTTCGTCCTGCCAACGTGGTAAGTTAACTCAACGCCAAACTGACTTTTACGATAAGATTGAGTTAGGGACTTAGCCCAATTCCTTAATTGAGTGTCAAACACTTCATGATTGTTTGGCTAGAGACTAAAACGATGGAGAGTTATCCACTTTCTTAGTTCGTACATGTATAATAATATTTGGTTAGTACCAATTCAACGTTTGTATAAATGAATTAAGAACAATATTACTCATATTATTTATTAATGAGGTGCATTCTTTTTTTTTATACCATAATGTAGTTATAAATTATAAGATTTCTAAGGTTAATCATGTTTGGTCTATAATAACCTTATGATGGTGACTCGATAGAAGTTCTCGGTAAGAAATTGTAAAGCGGTCTAGCAGTAGACGAGATGAATTGCAAGTAGGAGGTATATATAGAGTTCGAGCCTTGTCGAGTATATGTTTCGGTATTTATTGATATTTTTACTTAATAATTTGCCGATTAAAAAAAATCACAGTGCGCACACAAGTGAAGACAAAATGTGCATAATTAGGAATATCAGTTGTTTAATTTAAAACATCGAGATGTAAGATATATTAATTTAAGTAATTTATAAGAAAAAAGGCATCTTTTAAGAAAATTAACATGAAAACATAATATATACTTCCTCTCTGTCCGCTCAATTCAGCCACATCTTTTTATTTTGGGCGTCCGCTCAATTCAGCTCCATCTTTTAACTTGGGCGTCCGCTCAATACAGCTCCATGTCCAAAAATGGAAATCTTTTATTACTTTTAAATCAAACACTCCTACTCCACTTGTACTATATATCAATATACTACCATAATTCAACCCCACTTATACTACTTTACTTTTCATTTATTACTTCAATATACCTCACTTGTACTATATATCAATATATATATACTACTCAATAATGTGTCCAAACCCTCATGAGGCTCAATTCGGCGGACGATGGAGTATATTTTTTTGAAAAATCACTTCTAATGTTAAAAATATACCGTCCTCTACAAGTTTGTAAAAGTGGAAAGCAATGAAATGGACAAGAGGAGTGGTGAAAAATTAGCGAGAAGATGGAAATTTGATCTCAGTCGTCGTTGACCTGAAGTCAACAGATAATAAATATTAATATAATAATTAGAGTGGGGAGTAAATAGAATTTAAAATATTGAGAATTCTGAAACCAGCTGAGAGACCATTTACCCCAAGATCATTGCTAGTTGCTACTAATTGCCAAGCTGGAGTTCACACACCTTCCTTGCTGTAAGTGTTACTACTTCATTGATTTGCTCTGTAATATTCTTACTAGTATCCGATTAATATGAAAAAATTAGCCTTATTCAACTGTACAAGCTTAAATGATTCTCAAATGTGTTTTTTCTTAAACGGTAAAAGCGAGAATTAATAATTCTAAAAAATGTTCCTGATTCCCTAAATATGAATATCAGTTAGATACTAGTAATGGAACTATGGAAGTATACATTAGATGAGTCTGATTTCTCAATCTATTTGTAAATTGCTCAATGTTTTCTGTGTTCTACCTCAAATCTGAGTTATGAGTTATGCGTTATACGTTAGCCAAAACTCAAAAGTTTCTGGAATCATGCTGGTATACCTACTTATGTTAGAAGAAACTGATCTAAACAGAGAATTTCTAATCAGTTCAACTTTAACTGCTGAAACAACTCGTATCGGACTCTTGCTGCTGGTGAAATTGAGATATTGACTGTAGGTTCATGTAATATGTTCTGTTCTTTATTGATTGTAGCTCTTTCTTATTTTGCAAGTGACATGGCCGGGTCTGATAAGTATTCTCACATGGCCTCTTCTAACCAGTTCTCCGGGCCAAGCCTCTCAATCTGATATTGAATGTCTCCAATCCATTAAAGCTACTTTGGATGATCCTCAGAACAATTTAGCCTCGTGGAACTTCGATAATAGTGAACCTACAGATGTTTCCTGGAACGTTCCAGGAAACATCTGTAGGTTTACTGGAATTCAGTGCTGGCACGATGATGAGAAAAGGGTCTTATTTATACGTTTAGGACACATGGGACTTGGAGGTGAGTTTCCACTAGGTCTTGTTGGTTGCAACACCATGACAGGTTTAGACCTCTCTGGTAACAACCTACGAGGAAAAATCCCAAACAATGTTTCACATGTAATTGGCTTTCTCACAAGCCTTGATCTCTCCGCAAATCAGTTTTCCGGAGAGATACCTGAGGAAATTGCGAACATCAGTTTCTTGAATACTCTACGACTTGATAACAATCAATTGTCTGGTCAAATTCCTTTACAGATAGGTCAGCTTGGCCGATTAACCACATTTTCTGTTGCAAATAACCGATTGAGTGGGCCAGTTCCAGTGCTTCAGAATCAGGATGCTACTGTCGCAGAAGAGAACTATGCCGGTAATGCAGGGCTGTGTGGTGTTCCGTTACCTGTTTGTACAGTTTCCTCAAGCAGAGGACGTACTCGTGCATTTATTGGAGCTGCTGTTGGTGGGGTGTGTATACTGGGTCTTGGGTTCGGTATGTTCTATATGCGTAGGGTGTCTAAAAAGAAGACGTCAGAAGGAGCAGAAGACGAAGAAGAAGATCCTGTGGGCAACGCATGGGCAAGTGGAATCAAGGGTGCCAAAAACATTAAGGCAAGACATACATTGCATTTTCATATATACTTATTGTTACATTTCTGGAGCGATTTTCTACGCTACACATTCTAGTAGTATCAGTAGATTAGATTGACTATAAACTGAATTTGGTTCCCTATTATCATGAACTCATAAATTAAGCATCTCTACAGTTTGCTTTTCCAATTATTAACTCATAGTTTTCAATATTTTGCTTGAAAATGGATGTTATAAGATGTTCACAGTCGTGATCAGTGACTGGGAGTCGAGTCAGACATAATAATGGTTACTGAGGAGTTGCATCTTCTGTTTTCCTTTGCAGGTATCAATGTTTGACAAGTCTTTTCCGAAGATGACACTTGATGATCTGATGAAGGCCACCAATGACTTCAGTGAAGATAACATAATCAGCTCAGGAAGAACCGGAACAATGTACAAAGCAGTCCTTAACCGAACCAAAACATCTCTGATAGTCAGGAGATTGAAGGACACTCAACACTCGGAAAAGCACTTCTTGTCTGAGATGGCTAAATTAGAGAACGTAAATCATCAAAACTTGCTTCCATTACTAGGTTTTGGCATGACCAAGAGGGAAAGACTCTTGATATACAAGTTCATGCCGAATGGCAACTTATACGACAGGCTTCATAAGCTGAACAATGCTAGCGAAGCCATGGAGTGGCCACTAAGACTCAAAGTCGGAATCAAGGCAGCTCAAGGATTTGCGTGGCTCCACCATAGCTGTAACCCACGAATTATCCACAGAAATATCAGCTCAAAGAACATTTTACTAGATGAGCGTTTTGATCCGAAGATATCCGATGTTGGTCTAATTAGGCTAATGAATCCAGTGGACACCCGGTCGAGTACTTTGGTGAATAGCAAGTTTGGTGATGTGGGTTATTTGGCTCCAGAATTTCTTAGAACTCTTGATGCTACTACAAAAGGGGACGTGTATAGTTTTGGTGTTGTTCTGTTGGAACTGGTAACAGGAGAAAAGGCAACTTTCGTGGCTAGAGCCCCCGATGTGTTCAGAGGGGATCTAGTAGGATGGATAGCGCAGCTCTGCAGTACCTCTCGGCTTCATGACGCAATTGATAGGTCCTTGATGTTGGTATCGAAAGGGTACGTTGAAGAGGAGGTCATGCAGTTACTTAGAGTTGGTTGCAGCTGCGTGTTACCGGGTCACAAAGAGAGGCCTACTATGCTCCAGGTGTATCAGTCGTTGAGAGATATCGGACAACATTACGAGTTTGTAACTGAAGATGATGAAACATTGGTGGTTTCAGGTTCGGAAGAGGATGATGATCGGCATCTAAAAGTCGTTGTTGCCTGAATTTGACATACTGGAGATTCAGTGAAATAATTCTCTTCTGTTATTGAAGGAGTCTGTATTTATAAGATTTTTGTTTCAAACTTGTAGAAACTAGAATAACGTGTTACTACTAGTTTGCATATTGATGTCACTTACATCTATATTTCAACTCAAAATACACATGACACAACAAGAGAAACACAGACACAAACTCAGTGATTGTGTCGTCGGAGAGTCGGGACAACTTAGGGAGCGACACCCTCACCAGGAACGGTGTCAGGAATTCAAGATAGAACTCTTCTTTTCTTCCAGGATGCGAAGCTCCTCAAATTTCTGGAACTCCACACAACTACAGTACATGAATTGCGACCAGCTCGATAAGAGGACCTCAGGTAATACATTACCTATCTGTCATTCTAGTAGCAAGAGTGGATGTCCCTTATGGCAAACCCTGTACAACTAAGAACAGGGGAAGAGAACGCTGATTGATAGCTTTTCCATAAACATTATATTGGAATGCAAAGGATTTCATCTACCTTTGAGATCAGTGTATGTCAATGAATATATATAAACATGCCTTAGTAAATAGTACTAATACTCATGGACGTGAGAAATTCAAAGGAATCGGCTAAGCCTAATAGATGGATGATCAACACAAATTTTCACGCCAGAGTCTTTGGTTCGTTTTTTTTTTTTTTGAAGAGTAAAAGGTGACTCGAACCCCCGACCTATTGGTTGGAGGGGAAGCGTCTTACCAATTGAGCTTCAGAGTCTTTGGTTCGTATAATCAGGTTGATGCGTTCTGATTGCTTTGGAACCGACCTGAAATCGAGATTTATTGATCAAACTAACTTGAATTGTAAAACCTCAACACTGACGAGATTTTCATATGCAGGAAATTTTGTAAGGCAGAATTATAAATTAGTGACACTCTCAAAAATTTACTTCTTAGTTTCATCAACAAAGAAAAACCTCTTTGAGGTAAAAAAATAAAGTATATTTTTTTACGACAAGAGAAGTGAACTGATTTGAACTAATTGTAATTGACTTTAAATTGAATTAAACAACGCACAAATAAAAAAAAACACACAAGAATCTAATGATACAAATCTCCAACGAACAAGCATGAAACAAATTGAGAATGTTTTATATATACAGACATAAAATCTGATGGTCAAGAAAAACGTTAAACCAGGAATAATACTAGTTGGGTTTTAGATATAAGTGTTTTTTGGATATAATAACCGAGTTATTAGGTTCAGTAAGTTTATTGTTGTTGGTGTCTAAGGTTCCGCTCAATCCACCCAGAACAAAACTGAACGTACCTAAACAAAACTGACAATAAGGTGGACATAACCGAACTTTAGTATATTAATTAGAACAGTAAAATACTATATACTACATTAGATTAAAATTCTAACTAGATTAGTGTCCCATAAGAATTCTAACTAATTTAATATCCTAATTAAATTAATATATAT
>JAYMSL010004682.1:0-10845 GCA_036897195.1 Plantago coronopus | reverse complement strand
TGTTTATAAACAGTAAGTATTAAACTGTTATTGTTGTGGTAAGAGGGACTAAACTGTGATGAGGTCATCTAGTAGGGGATGTGTATGTAATTTTCTCTTATTTCTAATCTTACTCCTACACTAACACAGTAACACTACTTTTATATTGATTTTATAATTTCAATCAGAATTACCTTATAACTCAATCGAAAAAAGATTTTACGTGAATTAAGTATTTTATTTTCTGAAAATTTTGAATTTGAAAGTAAATATGGATGAATAATAAGTATGTATCCATGTGTTACATCATGTCTATATTTTAAAACAATATACACATACAACTATAATATTCCGGAACCTCACTAGGAGGAATCTACATGTCGTCCAAAAAATCAATTACTCTTTTGTTTCTTTTTTAACATATAATCCCTTCCATTAAAACAGATTAATTTACATGGTTAACCACACTGTTATTACCTTCCATACTAAAACTAGGACTAAGGCTCTGTTTTTTTCAACTTAAGTTCAGATTCATTCAGCTCAGTTCAGATCCATTCAGATTTGGTTAGTTCAAATTTGTACTGTACTTCAGATCCATTAAGTTCAGTTCAGTTAAGTTCCGAAATTCTCAGCTGAAAAGAACAGAGCCTAAGCCTAACTAGTCGAGAAAACGATTTAACTTGGTACTATTAAACGCGATCAACAAGCCAAGCCAACTTGCAAACTAAGACTTCAACTTAAGTTATCAAAAACTAAATATCAGACTATTTACATCTTAAGGAGAACATTTCAAACATTTATAAAAAAAATCTCTATATATAACTACGGGACAAACAATATATAACTACAATAAGGAACATTTTTTTTTTTTTTTGAATGGATAAACACGACAGTTTAACTGCAAACATTGGTGGTTTATAATAAAATCGCAGTATTTTCTTTATTATAATTTTTGTGTATAAAACTAATTATCCTAAATCATTGTGTAGGTATGATTTGTGATTCCGAATTCAGGTCATCATGTTTCACATGCCGCATGAGTCAAGGACCAGCTCCCGCCAACAACTCAATTTGTAGATCTCGGGATACAATAGTCACCTATGAAATTTTCTAGAGTTCACGCATCATTACATCACTTGAATTTCTCCATCTCCTCTAAACATAGCACAAACCTGGTGTGAATCCATCTCGACATGAGCCATTTGGGATTTGCCTTTCATATGAGCCATCTCCAGTCCTGACTTCAAGTGCTTGCAACTAAGCTTTATTTATGGAGGTAATTGGGATCGATTGAGCTACAGCATTACTATGGTGTGTGATAGAATCAACGTCTAATTTCTTCCAGTATTTCAGTGTCATCTCCTACCAAGAGGTAATAATCTTCTTCCCAGTTCATTTGTGTACTGAGAAAGGAGGCTTCGTATTGATGTAGCATTCCCTAAAACCTGCCCGCTCCAGGATTTCTGGACGTGCCAAACGGTTGATATGAAAAGAGGCAGGCAGTCTTGTGACATTTTTCCTATACACATGAAAAAAGTTTAAAACATCGATTTAACTAAATCATACAAGAAAAAACTGACTTTCCCCTGAATTTGGCATATGAAAATCAAGCTCCAGGATGTAGTTGGCAACAAATGGCATTTCAGGTTGTTACATTACATGAACCAGAAACGATCGATGTTACCAAAACTCAGCTGTCATCAGACATCAGAATAAACTAACCAACTTATGCAAGTACTCGTGAAAGAGAATTTAGTACATAGGCGATGTCTTCGCATTTGTTACAACTCTCACAGTAAGTGAACACATAAGTAGGAGTGGGATTAGAATAGATTTGCCTCTTCAAAAAAAAAAAAGTGAACACATAAGTGTTTCCCTATTCTTCATCGATGTCATTGTTAAAGAGTAAAGACTGCTTCGACATTTACTTTTTGCTTCTTCCCACTTCCCAGTATTGCCAACTGAAATCTGGGCGATCGGAACAAGACGACTCAGTAAGAGTAATAATAAATGAAACAAATACATGAACATAATCAAGTGCGGAAGCGCAGTTTCTTTTGCTTAAGCATAGTGCATGTCAATGTCAATGAGTCCATTCATGAGATACAAAAAAGAGTAATGGAACATGCATCAGTTCCGGAAAAGTTTCATGGGGTTAGAACTTGGAACGCATTCACAAATATGAACAGGAAGAAGGGACTATTGTTCACTCAAACGAGGCGTAATACCTAATACCAACTGAGGACATGTTACTCAGAATTTTAGATGTATCTACTGCAGTCCGCGCTTACAGATATACAAAGTATCCTAGACGCCACAAGTCTAGTAAGTTATGATCTAATGTACATCTAGTTCCCTCAGTACCCTCTAGTGGAAGTCTAGATATTGTGATTACACATCCAAGTGGTAACCACTTATATATGTGTTACATATAGAAACATTCGACATGAAAACACAATCAATCGGCTTTAATGTAAACTACACTTTTCCCATATAATATTCACCTCTCTCCATCGTTCTTGTTTTGCCTTTCTCTAAAATAATTACAAGAACTTATTTTCTTACTTTTCTTGATACTACCTTTTCTATGTTGATAACCATCTGACTCTAAATTAATAGTATAATTTTCGTATGCTGCATCTCACGTCAATAAAAAAGATCAACTAATATTTAAGAAATTTAAGAACTGCAGCATCTCACGTCAGTAAAAAAGTTCAAGGTCATTGTGCATTAAGGTCTTAAAAAACATGATAGAAATCACATTAGGGGAATACTGCCTTTCAGCTTTAGTCCTTTACACGGCACAAATAAAAAAGTAAGCATGAATTCTTCCTTCCTAACCAACACATCAGATGCAAGTATGCATTTGTATTCAGGGACTGAGTTTTTAGCTCCATTCCGAGTAAGAGGTCATTGCCTCAAATTCATTGTTGTTCCAAAACTTTTGTACATATTCACAGCCTATAGATGAAGATCTAGCACTTTGTATACTAAACAAAATACAAAAGGTCCAGCAAGTACCTTGGCGGTGCTGCCTTTTGCTGAAAATCCAAATTTTTGGGCCTTGCGATGATCTTGATCAGCAACTAAAGTAGCACTCCCAGATGCGGCATGGGTAGAAACATTGCTAGAGTCCTCCTGATTCTGTAAGCAGTTTCTGCTGCTTCTGAATATCGGCCCTGATAGAGAGGAAACCAAAATTTTGAACAAGAAAACACGGGTTACAGAACATTAAGGAAATAAGGATTGTCATAATTGTGCATAGTTTGATGTATTGTAATAGATATTGGTATATCATATATGCATCTGCTTAAACTTCGTGATCTCTTTTTCTTGACGATATTGTTCTCTTCTCCATATATCATCTCAGCTGCAGCCTCCATCATATCTTTCAGTTGCTTAAATCTCTGAAAAAAAACCATGTAAAATTTCAGCAGATAAATAACACTGAAAGTAGAACCCAATGTGACAAGCTACACATGGAAAATGACCTTTCTGTGGTTGTGATCATAAGAACTGAGGTGAGCTCCAAAGTTCAAACTCCATCACCAATTTATATTGCTTGTTGCAGAGCTCACACACGAATGTCTTACGTATTTCTTTCACATCAGTCTGAATTTTCTGCTCACGTTCTGCTATAACCTGGATTTTAATAATGTGCAGGAAGCAGGCAGAAGAAGCCACCAGGTAATAAAAACAGCATGAAATTCTCAAGACCTACCAAAGTTAAAATTCCCTTAATCATACACATTCCCTTCAAGACACACATCTATGCTATGTGCTGCCTTTGCTATTAGATGTATGTTTCAGAAAAAGTAAAGCATCAACCTCTTAATTAATATATGATACCTGATACCTCTCTCTTCTTTGCAAGTTCCTCCGTCTCCTCAACCTCAATATCCAGCTTTCTCCTCTGTATATTTTCCTCGGCAGTAAAATAATCATCTTCTTCTTGATATTTGTATGTTGAAAAACAATTTTGAAAAAATCCACTACAACTGGATTGTTCAGAAGAGGATTTTCCAAAAATTTCATGCACAACCGCCGGACTTCAAAACCCCCTCTTTCCAAAATATCCTTTTAATTTCAGGACACAAATATTCCTATCAAACATGATATTTGCCTCGATTCCGTCAAAAACCTCCCAAAAAGCCCCTCAATAAACACACTTAGTAATCCGTTTATAGCCCTTTTAGCTTATTTGTCATGTATATGTCGTAAATGGGGACACAAGACACAAGGGATGGCAACTCACAGTACCAATCAATCTGCAACTTCGAATGTCAAAGTACAATTTGCTAACCAGCTTTGAGTTTGATTGCTTATAGAAAACCACATTATATTCATCTATCAAATCAAAATACCATGGACATCAGAGCTCTGTCAATACTGCTTCTCTCAGCCCTTTATTAACTTCTAACAGAATCAAATAAACAAAACAGGATTGTGTAAATCCGTATAGTAATTAGTAAGAACATATAGATATGATTAGTATACAAAACCGACGCACATCATACAAATCTCTATCACATTAAACCTAAGAAACAAATAATCACATGATTCATAAACCACGCAAAACCACAAATAATTAGTATCGGAAACATGCGAGAAGGTCACACTGAGACGAGCACATGGCATGAGAAGGACTGCACTGCAGAGATGAACCTACTCTGAGTGGTACACTACACCACAGGAAACCTAACACGTTTACCATGTCTGGAAGCAAATTGACTTCACAGATTTGGAACCAATTCTCAATAGTACAAAATTGAAGTTGTATCTGAAAAATGCATCCTTCATGGACAATTAGAGATCATACTTATGTGGTCCTAAACCTATAACAAGACAGCCACATCAGAACATTGCAAGTTGATATCGAAACAGGCCAAAGTTCAGATGATAAAGTACAGTTTTACCATTGGCTATAAATAACAAATTGGCAATATGTGAAGAAAACTAAGTCCAAGCATATCCAAATATCAGGGCGTAGAAAAAAAGAGAAGAAAAAACAAAATAAGAGAAAAGGAGCAATCTAATCAAACAAATGCATCATTCTTGCTCTGTCTATGCAACATAATTCAAATTGACAGTTATGGTGAAGCATTTTTACAAACTATAAAAGAGATAATAGGTCAGGGAACCGACAGAGAGGAAATTAGCCCAGGCGAAACCAAACAACAAGATGAAGCTCAGGATTACTATTCAGCAAGGTAATTTATAAATATCATTCTCTGTAAGTTATATTTTCTATAACAAAATAACAAATAGAAACTTAAGAAAGATCAACGGGTTCCTTGCATAGTTGTTCCAACTCAGTTTCCAAGACTTTAATCAATTCATCTTTAGTTCGCCTATAAATCCATGCTTGAGCATTTTGATCCCAATCGAACCTGGATGGCCCACTGCAAAACAACAAAAATGAGGTTTGATAAACAGATCAAATGTGCAAGATCTTTACTAATTCTAAAAATAAAACCACTTTTCCCTCCTATGAGGTAGTTGTGATACCAATCTTTTACATTTCCATTTGTAACCATTAAATATGTATTAAACAACAAACTCGTCACCACTACTTTCTCCGAAACAAATGGTTTACATAACTCTCAATTACTTTTTCATTAGTGAATTATTCATTCAAATATAAAATGTACATATAAGACGTACACGCGGGTAACACATGCTAAAGTAGCTTGTGCATCCAAAAGAATAAGTGTACAGAAAATATAGTTGTTATGGAATGGAAAGCTTCCAATGAAACACCCAAAAAGGAAGCCAATAAGAGTTTCTAGAATCACTACCTAACTGGAGATGACATCCAAATCTGTCTGTTTGGTGTTTGCTTGTTTATCACATAAGTTCCCAAATCACCTAACTTTAATGTTAACACCTCATTCTGCAAGGAAACTCCATTTGCAACATAATTCAGAGAAAGAAAGTATGTGAACAACAAAGAACTACTCATTACATAATACTAATCAATCTGTCACTCTGTCTTACCGCATAGTCAACATCAAAACCCTCGATCTCGACCGAGTCACCATATTCCTATCACAGGAGGGGGGAAAATCAAGTTACTATGGTATAAAATAGTGTCATTGGTGAATGTAAATGAAGAGGCTCTATCTCCGGTACAAGAGTGATGTCATAACTTTAAAAAAAATTCCACAAACACGATCATGGTCAAGTTTAAACACAATGTAGGCTCGAGATACTTGATTATTGATTAACAGCTAGTTAGATAAGTGGAAGTTTTTGCTCTTCCTTGAGAAGATGGAGCCACCATATCTTCAAAAATATCATACGATACAAGGAAAATAATTTGAAATGCATAATTTTCTAGAGTGAGATATGGTATTCCCCTAAACAGTAAACATAAAATTTTTGAGAAAGAAAGAAATATAATACTTGAAATTATTCAAGACAATAATGGACATATTATGCAGTTATAGTTACTCTCGAACAGTTCGCTAAGCGACTTTGGATACAGGTCACCGATCATGAGATACTGAGACTGATTGCATCTATGCATCTTGTATACAAACATCTACCCTGTTACTTACATACTTTTAGCAGAAGTGACATGATAATATTACTATTGTCTATTGTTGGGATAAGTATGCAGCTTAATCATTATTTTATCTGAAAGCATGTAAGCAATCACGGGGGGCAGTGACAAGCAACAAGGAAACAACAAGAGCCCATAAACACCAACCTCGAGCTTCTCCAAGAGATGGTGGATAGTGGAATTAGCCAACCTTTGGTACTCATCTTCTTGCAGCACCGAGCTGTACAGTCATTGTTCAAAACCAACATATTTCAATTGTAAACATATCATGTACCATGTACTTAACAAACAAAGTGAATAATATAGTAGTAAATTATAGAGGGAAAGATGAGAATCTCACCGGTAATCTATTGCGGCGGGCGCATGTGAATCCTCGCCGAGAGAAGAGAAAACTCGGGAAAAGATTAGCTTGGAGAGCGAGGATGGAGGAGAATCAGAAGTTGCGGAAAGTTACGAGAGATGGTTGATAATGAGGGCGTCAGGGGTGTATTAGCAGCACAAAATGGTGACAGGGGCTTTAATAGTTTCAATAGTCGAGCTGTTCTCATTGAACGATAAGCCATTTCTGGTGATACACAGCAGATCTTAGATGTTTCAAGACCCTATGTCAAATTCAAAATTAAACCCCAATAGATATCAATATATGATAAAGCACAAAAAAGGAAATAAGAGAAAAGAAGAACGATAATAGACACAAAACAATACTATTTTGGATGATTTATAATGATTCGAAATGGTCCCAAAATTTAATCAATCAAAACCCAGCTTGAAAAGGATTAACTATGAAAAAGACCATCTTTATCGAGCGACAGTCAGTTCTTCAGAGAATTTAGAAAAAGATAACCTTGCAAGTTCTATTTCACTTCTGACATAGATGAAATTGGAAGCCATTATGAGTACATAAACGATTCATTTATAGCTCTTTCAGCTTTTCTTTCTCTTGAAGAAGAAAACTGGAAGTTTTCATATGCATAAAAGATTTCCATGTGACTCGTGCATATGCTGTAATGGGGACATATCAATTCTCAGTACCAGCCTAATTGCAACTTCAAAAGGAAATAAAATTTGCTAACCAACTTTGAGTCATCTCTACCCTCCTTGGTCCTCACTACCATTCAGAGAGCACACAACAAAACCAAGTGCTACACACTAAGCATGCTATACATGCTACCTCCAGAGTCTACAAGTTTCAGCTTTGTAAATCTAGCAGAAGATAGTAATTCTCGTTCATTAGGTACTAGAAAGATGTATAGGGAACTAATTAGATGTTTGATCAATGAACACTTCGCACACGAATCATTTTACCAACTAAGCAAATATGGGATTACATTCAAGGCCTTAATTTCAGTAGTATGCCCAAAGACAAGCAATATAACAAGTCTACTGGGCAAGCAACTTACTTCCAGAATAGGAGTTCGCAATAGTACACTTCACCGTGCTCTAAAGACAAGCTTATAAAAATTTGAGCTCGTCTTACCACAACTCAAATTCACCAATAGCTAGTGTACATTTTTAACACCTCTAAGCTCTAAGGTAGCCTTGGTAGCCTTTTTTCTTGTCAGAACAAACATGTACATTAAGAATGCGCTATCTCGGAATCTCAGAGATTAAGAAGCTTTTACAGAACAGTCAAGTGAAGTCTGTTTATTCTGATATTTTATCAAACACCTAGTGAGCATCACATTTTGATCTTACCAACCAAATAACTCTCTCATAGACCTCCCAAATACACTAATCTAGCATATATAAATTATTTAAATCTCCATCAGGATCAAAAGAGGCATATTTGTATAAAAGTCGAATAATCACAAAATGCTCAGCTTAACAAAGTAAAAACACATCAAATTCTACCTTCACGATGCCTCAAAACTGTGCCTCAATTAAACAAAAATCATCGAATTACAGTAACAGAACGTCAAAAAAACATGAAAAAGTTTGACACAAACGAGAATTCGATAACTCCCCATCAAAGAGTGAAAAAAAGATTTTTCAGCGGCATAGAGATATTCTCACCTCACCGTTACACCACCGATCTTCAG
This sequence comes from Plantago coronopus, assembly GCA_036897195.1. Taxonomy (NCBI): domain Eukaryota; kingdom Viridiplantae; phylum Streptophyta; class Magnoliopsida; order Lamiales; family Plantaginaceae; genus Plantago; species Plantago coronopus. The sequence continues at coordinate 2,262 of JAYMSL010004682.1, read as the reverse complement.
CTCAGAACAGCGTCGGTGAGAAGGTTCGACTGGTGAGAGAGTGAATTGACAAAATCGTCACTCAAGAAACTTAATATTACAAATAGGCCCCCATATTTTAGAGATTATGTATATATTACAATTTGTATGGTTAGCCTAGTTTGTATACGATTAGGACTCTTGTACTGAATACTATATATACAAAGTAATATATTATAGTGTTCAGTACAAGAGTGCTAATCATATATAAACTAGGCTAACCATACAAATCCTAACAATACAAGATATATACATAATCTCTAACACTCGCCACAATCAATGCCAACTCGCTGAATTTTCCCATCACCTACCAGACGAGTCTTATGCCTCTCACAGGAATAATCAAATTTAAACTTATGAGCAAAAATCCACATGGACCTAATAACATTGGCATAAGCAGGACGGGGTACTAAATCCCACATCTTATTTTCAATTAGAGCATTAAATTCATCGTCCATGGCAAGTTTCCAAATCGTCCCGAAGGGCATCCACAGAGTTTCGTGGTAAAGGGGATTGAGAAACCGAGGATGGCAAGTTAAACGGGCGTTTGGGTTTAAAAATCCCACTTTGGTTGCGGGTCATGATTCGGCTAAGGGGAGGAACCGAAATATATTGGACAGAAGAGGTGGTATAAGCGAGGGTTGGCAGGGGGGCTAGGAGACTGTCCAGGGATTGGTGAAGGAGGCCGAGCGGGAGAAGCTGGCCGAGTGGGAGAGGCAACAGGCTCGGCAGTATGGAAATCGAGAAGGAGGGGGGGAAGGCGTTTGCTCGAGTCAGTGTATGGAAAGTCAAAGCTTCAGGGGAGAACTTGTGAATATTGGAGAAAGGAAACTGTAATTCATCAAAGAGGACATGGAGAGAAATTATGATTTTATTAGATGATAAATCATAACACTTATAACCACGATGGAAAGAAGGATACCCCAAGAAAACACAAGGAGTGGATCTCGGTTGCAATTTGTGTATAGTGGTAGACGCCAGACGGAATCAAGGATAGCACAAGCAGCCGAATGTTCGAGGATGGGGAAACGACGGCTTGTGGCTATATAAGATTTCGAATGGAGAGGCATAGTCAAGGAGTTTACTTGGTATGATATTTAGTAAGTATGTGGCCATTTGGAGGGCATGATGCCAAAAAGATGGAGGAAGAGAGGCATGGTGTAAGAGAGTTCAAACAATATTGTTTATGGATCTGATTTTACGCTCAGCTTTACCGTTTTGAGAAGAGGTATGAGGACAAGATAGGCGAAAAAGTAGGCCTTGACTAGAGTAAGGCTGGGCATTTGGTCTGGGCCAAATGGGTACCCATAAGACCAACCATACAAAGTGATTTGGGCTATACCATTGGCCAAAAGCAACTAAATGGGTAATTTGGTCATCTACCCGAACTAGATGGGCGGGTTTCGGGTATAAATTTTCGGGTATATCGGGTATTTGGTTTTTAATTCGGCCTATCTAATGAAAACACTCGTTGACTCCAAATGTCAGCAACACAGAAATTCTCCCCCAAAGAATGAAACCTAAATCTTAATCTACCATAGAAATCAACTATGTTGCCGATTGAATCGACTTACCTTGAGGTCTAGCAAGCATCTGTGTTCCCAATTGAATCAACATTCCGAGAGAGGTCTAGCACTGAGCATATGGAGTCGAATATCAGTTACTGTTGCAGTGTCAACTGAACCGGCATTTTTAATTGAGCATAGTTTGACTTCGTAGAACTCGACTCTCAATAGTTAATTACCAAGATGTCTGGTTGTGGTGCTCTTCATTTTGGTAATGTTGGGTCTGCTGGTTCAAATACCGGGTTGGAGCCGATTCTTGGAGTTCCGAAACTTTCAGACTAGAGGGTTTATTTTCTTCTCATTCATGCTATTCTCTACTTCGCTCTCATTTGCATCTTCTTGCTAGCTGTTGGTGTGCTGTCCACATGGGCTAATAATTAATTATTCTTATTTTCCCTTTTATTTATATTTCTGGATTCTTTGATGCTCTTGTCAAGTCTGTTACTGGTGCTTTTGTGTTTTGAGGACATGTAATCTTGTTATCAATCTTTAGTTCCTTTCTGAATCAATATAAATTTTATTTGTTTTTAAGGGCGAATTACATATACTACCCCTGCATTTTGCCCCAATTACAGATTCGTCCCCACTATTTAAACAATTACATTCAAACCCAGACTTGAAAATTGTATTTACAGATTAGTCCATTGGTCAACTCCAGTGATGATGCAGGCACGCCGGA
>JAYMSL010004681.1:0-10846 GCA_036897195.1 Plantago coronopus | reverse complement strand
CCCACTTACTTTTTCATTTTTACTCCATTACTTTAACTCATTTTCTTAAACTGCGCGCCAACCCTAACGGGTAATGTTTTGTGGGACGGAGGGAGTAGCAACTAGCAAGAATCAACAGAAAGATGAATGGTGATATTCATATGGTTTACTCATCAATTTCTTCATGATTGTATTGTAATCATCCATTTAGCTCGATGAGTCCCTGGTGGTGTATAGAGAGCTCAACAAAAAGAAAGTGTTTTTTTTTTTGCTAAGTATAAAAGATGAATGGGTGTGGATTAGAGCTAATAATTGGGTGTATGCTGGACCTCAAAATCCCCTGCAAAATTTTCAATGGCCGAAATATGTATGGGTGAACTTTTTACCGTTGAAGATCAATGCATTCGTGAGGAAAGCAGCACAAAATCGACTTCCTATAGTGGATAATTTAAAGAGACAAGGAATCATTGCGGCGAAGGTAAATACTCTGTTATTTGTGCGAGGAAAGGGAAGAAACTGGTGTTCATTTGTTTTTATCGAATGCAGCTTTGCTGGAACTTGCTGGAGATTAAGGGAAGGGTGCTGCGGAAGCACATGCAACTTATTGGGCAGTTGAATTTGCAGTGCAGCATCAGTGGAGTTGAATTTGCAGTGCAGCATCAGTGGAAGGAAGTTGAATTCGAAGGCGACTGTCTTTCAGTCATCACAACATTGAATTCAGCAGGGCCCTGCTTCGCGCCTTACGGAGGTTTTATTGAAGCAAAGTTAAGATTAGTTAATTTTTGAGTCTTGTAGGTTTCTGCATATATTGAGGTCAGGGAATTCCTTAGCCCATGATTTGGCTAAAGGATGAATTATAAGACAATGTTTTGTTTTTGTCTTTGGCGTTTTGAGTAGCTATTCTAGATGTTAGAATTGGAAATTAGAAGCAGAGTTTATCTTGTACTGCTGAAGCGCCATTGGCTCAGGTTGAAATATATGAAGTTTTACCATGAAAAAGAAAGAAAAAAAAAGGGTAACATTGATGCATCTCGATTTTCCTGTTAAAAGAACCTGCCTATTGTAGTTTATGTGTTCGTATCCTTTAACTTGCCTGCTTGTTTTGCATCGTTAAGTTAGATTTTCATTTGCTTGTACATTGCTGGGAGAATACTATATTTGCGTTGGTTAGGATTGAACAAAACACACATTTACCGTAGTCCGTGACCCAAACTTGCATGCAATTACATAATACATTGTCATATGGTGTACATTTTTTTGAAACAGTAAGACTAGGGCCAATGGTGAATGGTGCTTGGCACCATGCTTGTCGTTGTTAACGACAGGCAGAATTGCGCCCCTGTCCTTAACAACGACAGGGCCATCTCGGTGTGGGATGCCGAGATGGCGTTGGCCACTTGTGGGCCAGCAGGCCCACCACAAGTTCAAAAGAGCCGTTGCTTTTTTTTGCAACGGCTCTTTCACTTTTATTTTTTATTTTTTGTTTTTTGCCTTTTCTGAATAAAAAAAATAAAATAAAATTTTGAAAAAAATCCTAACAACTATATTTTCAAATTATCTATAAATTGACACCATTATTGGTTATGTTTCAATCATCCATCCTCCCATTCTCATTTCTCTCTTAATAAACTCAAAACACTCTCTACTTCAAAATTTCCGACGAAATGGACAGAAACAGTACTCCAAACTCCGACAACTTTGCCGATCTCCACCAATATCTGGCACAAACCAATCCCGAAATGTACCAACAATGGTTGAGCCAAAACAGTCAACCACAACCTCACGGCTTCCCTAGACCTTACGTACACCGACCCATAATGGAATGTATGTTTTCACCTTATATGTCATCAATATAAACAATGAATAGCTGTTTTTTTGTGCTTTGCTCCCTAGAGTATGGCGTTTTAATTAAAACACCATATCCTTTTCTAAGTTGAAAGAGAAGTCTATCAAAAGTCGTTTGAAAAATACATCTGGTTAAACGAACTTGTAAGAAATTATAGGTTAAGAAAAATCGATTGTCACGCGTAGCGTGACGCGCGCACTCTAGTATCAATATACTACCACAATGCAATCCACTTATACTACTTTACTTTCCATTAATTACTCCACTATACTCCACTTGTACTATATACCAATATATATACTACTCCTTAAATAATGTGTCCAAACCCTCATGGGGCTCAATTCGGCGGACGGAGGGAGTATGAAATAAGAAAAATGAAAGAAAGTGCTGGTAGAAGTAGGACTCTATCCCTACACATAAATATCACGGTAAATGAATTCTACCACTGCATTACTACACGTCCAATAAATAATTATATTACTCAAATATAGAAATAATATTGTAAGAACAATTAAAAAAAAAAAAGAAAAGTGAAAATAGGTGAGGCGCGCCTCAAGATTTGAGGTGTGCCTCACCGCTCAGCCTTTGCTCAGCTGCTGCTGGAGTAGCTGAGCAAGGCTGAGCTGTTCAATCTCCAGCAGCTGAGGCGCGTGGAGAGAGTCTAAGATTTTATTTACCCCGCTCTTGTGCTAACGGTTACTAGTAAACAGTCTTTCAAAATAAAACTGCAGATGAAGTTGTAATTAAGCACTTGAATTTCAAATTCGGGCGAACTATTACAATATAGAAGAGACAAACTTCATAGATAAAGAGAGAAGAAGGATAATTTTGGATTTGTGTGTTTTGATCCGAATAGAGACTACTTCATAGTTGTGAAAATCTATGAACAAAAGGTGTAACTATTGGTTCGAAAGTCTTTTGTGTTCAAACTTCCAATTCAAATCGCGGAAAGCTTCACACCAAAGCACATAGTGGTCCAGTGTCCATCATCCATGCTGATCAACAGCTTCATCAAGAGTTCAAGACATGCTGATCCACAATATACGTTCGAGGAAACATCATTTCCGACGCTTGTGGCCCTTTGGCTGAGGTGCATAGTCATGGACAAACTACTCTATATTAACTAAAATTCCAACAATATATTTTTAGAAGTGACAAAGCGATGATTAATAACGGTTCCCCATTCCCCCCTCCCGTGAGGGGGATTTATAATTTTTTTTAAAAATACGTTCGAGGAAACTTCATTTCCGACGCGTGTGGCCACTTTGGCTGAGGTGCATAGTCATGCATGGACAAACTACTCTATATTAACTAAAATTCCAACAATATTTTTTCGGAAGCGACAAAGTGAGTTTTCTTACCATAATGCGTATTTAGCTATATATAATGTCTAATGTCTTGTACTTTTGTTCATCATCTTAATAATAAATTTTGGTGTGTATGTAAAGTGGATATTTTGATTTTTACAAGGGTTGTCCTGTAATATATAAACAAATTACAATATAAAAAATGAGCATAAGTTGATTTTTGTCTTCTTTTTATTTAAAATAAAAACATTATTGTTTTGTTAATCACATAAATTTTTCACGGTGTTTAAACGATTTGTTTTGATAAGAAAAATATGATATTTTGGTGAAAGATAGCCTTTCACTTATTATAATATATTACGAGAAAACTGTATATAACACTCAGATACAAGTTAAGAAATAGTCAGATATAGATTAAAATATTTAAAGATGACAAAAAAAAACAATATTTTCTTATGTTTCCTTATAGGAAAAAAAGCATTTTCCAAATCATATGTATCTTTCTAAAGAGTATTATCCTTATTTAGCACTTCATAGCTAGTATGAATATATGATCTTTATACTATAGATGGTACATGCTGATATTTGTGTTTTTGGAATTTTTTTTACACACATATGATAGCCTATAGGAGTGGCCTTTTTTATTTTTTTTAATTCGGAACCCACAGCCACTATCCTTTAGGTGTGCACTGGGTAAACCCAATTAACTCACGTAATAGCCTGCAAATTACGTGAACCGAGTTAACCGCGCTCACGCTGCAAACTACGTGAACCAAGTTAACCGCAAAAGTGCGACTGCCTATGGTCCAGAATGTCAATAATCACATAAAATTCTCCTCCCGTAAAATTCGAAAATGTAATTAAAATAAAAGTTCACATTTTTAACCAATTAAGTCAACCCTTACGGGCATGAGTGGCATGTTAATATGTTGTGATATGTGTAATAGTAGGAGTAATTAAAGTACAAATTTAAACTGAACTGATCTGAACTGAACTGATCTGAATTGAACGGAACGGATTTGTATTTAATTGAAAATAACTGAGCAACTCGATCCGGAAATACAATTCGGTTGGAGAAATATCTTGATAGGCATAGCAAAGGCGGCTGTGACACACACAAACACAAACAAATAACAATTGTATTAGCCGGCCCGTTTCGAGATACATTTCCTATCCAAATTCAGAGTGGTACAATTACCAGGTATTCCAGATTTAAAATAATTTCTTACTGACCGAATATTTCCTTTTTGCACCTGTCGATGATGAACGCATTTGCATGTGACTTTTAAATTTTAATAATTAAACTTTGCGTCACGCCGGGAGAATGCATATATTAGTGATCATGATCAGACTCCGAGGCTCCATAGGTGGTTTTGTGTACGTACTGTCTATAATTTGTAATAACTTAATTAAAACGTAGTATAATTAAGGGATTTCTTTCTAGTTTCTAGATTCTAGTTTCTAGTTCTCCTCTCGATCATCGCCCAATAGCATACATTTACGAGGTTTTCCCACTGGGTCGGGTCCTGTCGGTAATCTTTACAGCCCCCAAGTCCTATGATTTGATCTCCGTAACTTATGGACATCTTTTCTAACTTAACTCATACTTAATTATTAAACAATATAATAAGTCCCAGTTGTTTAACACTTTTTTGTAAAAGCGTAAAACAACTGTTGTAACTGCTTAGTCGCTATTCAGCCTTATTTCCCAACTCAGCCGGAACCATTAGTTACGATCAAAACTCTTCAACCCCACCCTTCCACCGATTCCGCACCGCACCACCTCGCCAGCCAACTTCCAGAGCTGCATCCATTCCACGCACCGTTTCCCCCAAATTTCCCTTAATAACCCTTATTATCATGGAATAGACACCGTGCCCACCCAATTTCACTCACCACAAATTTGCTTCTGGATATTGATCGAACAGTCGCGACTTCGGTCTCTGGTCAGGTCAATTGCTGTAATTGTTTCAATTATCTTGCATTCTTTTCTGTGAGAAGTGATGGTTTGTGGTTTATATATTCTGAAAATAATCACTGGTTTTGGTGTGTCAAATTATCTGATACTTGTTTCATGTACTAATTTTAGGCTTCATTGATGAATTCTTCCACAAGATATGTTGTGTATATTTCAGCTTGTGTGTTTGTTGAGATTGTTATTTGGTTTATATTTTCCACAAGCACGGTGTATCTTGCCACAATATGGAATATAAATATATGTAGTCATTAACTGTATTTAGCTTCCTTGCCAGTCTACTTGTTGCGCTGTCAAGAACACTGTCTCATTAAAGAAGTGAAGCCAGAGTTAGTTGACGGTACGTGAAAGTTGAAAATCGAAACATAATAAGCAAGAACGGAATCTGACCCTTGGGTTGCGGTAGTTGTGAAAACTCCGACCCTTGGATGCGGTAGTTGTTCATGATAGGATTAGTTTTTCGATTTGGGCTTGTTAGTTGTATTGTTCTTTAGTATTTGAGGCCTGTTGATGCTTGTGCAAATTAGGGAAATACATGTGGTCGTAAGTTTATTTTTATTTTTGTAGCATCTATCTAACTCCTCAACCATCAGGTACAAGTTTTTGAAAAGCTCTTGTTTTTCCTTCTTTTAGTTCTTCCTGTTTCCACTTTCCTTGCTGGCACATTGTAATACTTGACAATGATTGTACTTAAAGTTGTTTCTGATCAAATTTGCTATATTTTGGTGATTTATTGCTGGTAAACATCAAAGCTTGATGTGTGATTTATTGGTTACGGAATGGCTCAGTTGTTGGTTGATTTATTGATGCTAACATTTTCTTGTTGGCTTGCATTCATTATAATTTTTCTATTGGTTCAGTACATTGTATCTTCAGTTTGCTCTTTCCATTTTGAGAGTATTATGAGAATTGTTTAGTTATTAGTCTATTTGCTACGTCATGCCCTATTCTCTGTTTTAATTTCCTGTTTTATGCATGCTGATTGACGCGATGATGTGTGATCCTGTCGTGATGTCGCCCTTTATTTATACGGTCATTCTATATTTTATTTTTGTATTCAGTATATAAATTGCTCTCTTTGATTATACTCTGAATCCGAGAGCCATTGATGGTTTTTGTTCTGGTTATAGAATTTCTTACTGATGGCTCCTTTACCTTTAATCTGCTTTTAATATACCTCTCAACCATAAATCTCTTTCGCTTTCCAGTGTGGAGTAGACATAAATTTGTGGTCGAATTGATTAAACATAGAGGCAATTGGGAAAATTTAGTGTTCTTGTACAGTCCAGGTAACTCCACTTTCTAATCATTCCATCTAAACTGTTCTATTTTCTGCTTGTTACTATGAATTTCAGACAGGTTGCGTATTGCTCAGCTTATTTTTCGCCAATTCCTACAAATAATTGTGCTAAGGGTTTGCGGTCGAATATGGCACGCTCAATTGAGGTAGTTTGTTTTTTTTTTTTTTTTTTTTTTTTTTTCAATATAAAACTGTTCTACTAGGTAGGTTGGACCATTTGCAAAGTTTAGTCTCAAAAGTAGCTATGGTAATGTATTACAGCTTTTACACTTGCTAAACTCGTGCACCTCTTGCCTTGTCAGTTGTCAAATATTCCCTCCGTTCCAATAAGAACTTCCTAGGTAGACTTTATTCACGAACTTTGACCGCAAATTGCTCTAAAATGATACGACAAAAAAATATAGTAAAATTATGTTACAAAAGTATGCTTAATTATTTTCATAATATAATTTTATTATATTTTTTTGCCATATACTTTTAGATCAATTTGCGGTCAAAGTTCACGAAAAAGTCTCCTTAGGAAGTTTTTATTGGAACGGAGGTAGTAGATTAGAGCAACATAATGTTATATTTTGAAGTTCACCTAATTTACACCTGTTTGTTTACACCGGCCTGTTTTTGGTGTTCATTCTTTTCCCATTATTCAAACGAGTTATGCGACCAAGTACGTTGTGGTTATTTACTCATTCTGATGTTAGAATTGATTGTTACTCAGCTTGTTCAATTCTGATAATGACTTAGAAAAACCTAAGTTATCAAAAAGATGTCTTATAATTCATCATGCAAGTGTTTGCATTGAGTTTAGTTTTCTAAAACTTCTTTTCTCAACTTGTGTCTTGTGTCTTGTGTCTTGCTATTAATACAAATTAGAATCTTCATTTATAAACAAAGGCTGTCAAACAATCATTTTACGCAAACAAACTTGTCTCTATTGATAGTTGGTTCTCTTTCCAGATTTTTTTCAATGTGTGTTACTTTCTGTCTCGCACTGAGAATTTCGAGGCTGTATGCATTTTCTATTTTAGCAGTTGCACTCTTGTTTCATGATTGTTTACTGACTGCTGCATATTAGGGATGTAATACTAATACCCTTTCCGCTGTAAATGATAAGAAGTAATTAACTCGCTTTTGAAGCCCTGAATCCATTCTCATCCTTTGTCAATTTTCACCAGGCACGTACAATGTTTACTTTACCGACTCTATGGAATGTTGGGTATCAAGTGTTGAAAATAGATAATAATAGAGAGCTTGAAGTTAGTCTGTTACAACTTACAAGAAATGTTTTAGTGTAAATAGGACTTCAACCGTGGCTCTAGGTTTACAAAGTGATATATAAACCTTGTTATGTGATGAAGTCTGAACTGTTGATGCTTGGAAGAGTTTGGTAGTAACATAGTTAGCATATGAGATAGTCTGGCCAATTGTAAGAGATGTGAAACATCTAGCTCTTAGAGTTACAAGAGCATGTCCCCTACCTTACTTGGATGTTCAAGTTAGAGCATCTTGATTGTTGGCTTTAGCTTCTTTCAAATATTGTTAACCCTGTCTACTGTGTCAAGTTTGTGTCTTGAACTTGTTTTTTTTTTTGGGAATTCCAGGATCAAATTGGCCAGCAATACAGTGTTAGTTACTTAATTAAATGTGTTGTATTTGATTTTAGGGTGTACTGTATTGGTGGGTAAAATCCGAGTTTTGGATACTTATAGACTCCGCCGCTATCGTTAGGCCTAGGGTGTAAAAAATTGCCTTTAGTTTCTCCCAACATATTAACAACTCTTGTTATTTCCATCTACTCCATGTCCAGTGACAAAGAAAACGTTTTCTATCAAAATCTTTGTTTTCGATTTCTGCATTATTGGTGCTCTCTGTTTATCTGTTTTGGATTTCCGTACATGTTTATTTTTTGTGTATGAGGGCTATCCGTTATTTACAAAGATATCTCTTACTTTAAGTAAATATGCACTTAATACTATTTATATTCAATCATTTAGTCGACTTTCTGTTATTTTCATCTTAAGCTGTAAGGTGTTGTGTGTGACTGACGGGGCAGTATTTTAATTGACGTGCTTTTGTACTTGGTCTGTCCTGGTTGATCAGGAAGGTAAGTTCTTAGTTCTGCAAGATTAAAATGCGCTAACATGGGTGCGCGTTTGAAGACAGAAGGCCGGGTACATGCATGTATCATGTATGCGTCTCTTGTGTTGATGTAGGGACATAGATAGTTAGCACAGAAGAACTTGTAATCCTTGTGGTGATCCATCATGTCTACTTCGATTCCATTCATTATTATCTGGGCCAGAGGCGTGTCAAAGGAGACTGCACAAAATGCACTCCCAACTTGGAGCAGTTTATGAAGCGGCAGACCGGCTTATCCAGTCCTTCGCAGTTTTCAACCTGTTTCACATCTGCAGGGAGGAACCAGTTAGCTGCTCATAGCCTGTTCCACAACTTTGCACAAGCATCAGTTTTTGGTGTGCTCCCCAAGGATAGCTGTTAGTCTCTTTTTTTTCTTTCTGTTGAGTTGTTGTGACTCTTTTATAGTTTATTATAATACTGTTTGCTTAAACTGATGTAACTTGCGAATTACTCTTTCTTTTTATATGGAATGAAAAAACCTCCTTTTCCCTAGAAAATAAATGAATTCAAGATTATTATATAATGTACTAGACTCTGTTTTTTCAATTTAAGTTCAAATACATTCAGTTCAAATCAGTTCAGATTTAGTTATTTTAAATTTGTACTTCACTTTAGATCTATTCAGTTCAGTTCTAAAATCTTTAGTTGAAGAAAACAGCGCCTTACACAAGCTGCAATATCGATTGTGTTTACAAAATTTCTTATATTTTCTTAATTGCCAGTGCTGCACAAAATATTTATGCAATTTAATTATACAATGAACACTTGCAGTTTGATAATTGGTAACCTTTATGACTTTTTTCCCCTATCAGATTTCAACTCTCTGCAAAATTCATGTTAAACTTAAAAAAAAAATGAAAATTTTAAATAACTATACTATTCCTACTCTTAAATTACTTTATAACTTCAATACTACTAAACCAAATTTTATAATTCTAATTTAAACCACCAAATATTTTTGTCGGAGTCCAAACCCTGATCTCTCTTATACTACTTTGATTCCCTTACTACTCGACCATCCTTATAATGGTTAGACTTAATTATAAAATATTCAACAACATTATATTATGAAATGTAATTCCTAAATGTTCATAATAAAACTGTCATACTTTTTATGATAATTGTTTCTGTTTGTTTGTCGTCAAACTTGAATATTTGAGACACGAAGGGCAAAATTATATTACTCCGTCCCTCCGAAACTTCTCATTTTACCATTTTAGGCGTTTTTTTTTAAATAAAAACTTCTCATTTCCAATTTTAAACAAACTACTTCCACTCGATCTATCACATTCTTTTCAAACCCACTAATAATAAATATATTTAATTTTCAAACCCACTACCAATATTTTAAACAAAGTAACCTTCTCTTAGTTTACTGTAATGTGAAATGGTAAGTTTCAAACGAGAAGGAGAAAGCAGTACAATATGTAATAGATAATATGTATTATTGCAGATTTAATCATCGAACCAAACACGGGCACCGCGCTAATGCTTTACTATATGGGGTAATTATGACTTAGGCGCCCACATATATTATATATTTATAATTTACCACCAGATGGTTATCTTCACCTACATTTTCAAAAATCTCACGAGAAACTATATTTTAGCTTAAAATATTTAATGTTTTGATATGTGTAATGTTTTGAAGGTGCATTAATATTTTGATACGTGAAATGTTTTGAAGGTGTATGTATAATAGTTAAAATTTTAAACTATTTATTTTTATTTTTATAGAGGATTTGTAAAATCTCATTTTTAAAATAGTGTAATGTACTTTAGTTAAAACTTATAAGTTACAACATGAACATCAAAGTTGGAACGTTCCGATTCTTATCGATCGAGATTCGATTCTTTAGACCGGCGCGATTACGCTTTGCTGGTATGTTATTGGTCCGGACCCTGCATAAATTATTTTTAGATTCACCTAAAAGGCTTATACTATTGAGTGTGGGTTTATATTCCTAATCACTCAAGATTGATGCAGAGGTATTACAAATGTCATTAAAAATTACATAGTTATGACTTGTGATTATAGAAAAAAATACTTCTCTCGTTGGGTCAGAAACATTCCGGTCAATTGAATAAGGTTGAAATAATTTTGAATAAAAATATTTTTAAATAACATTGAGAAACCAACTACTCTTGATCAGTTTATTGAGTAAGCTCTTTTTTTTTTTTTTTTTGGTAAATAATGGAAATAAACTACTAGTAAAGGAAACTAGTTATTACAAAATGAAATGTCCCTTTCTCTATGAAGATAAGAAACGAGTGACTCAGGTGAGTCTTCCAGCCAGCCGGTG
>JAYMSL010004680.1:0-10848 GCA_036897195.1 Plantago coronopus | reverse complement strand
CGTTAATATTTATTCTGGCTAATATATTCACAAAATTGGTCTAATTTTTTTGGATTATCATTTTATGAATGAACATTTATCTAAAAAAAATATAAAAAAAATTGCAAAAAAAAAAAAAAAAAATTCGGTGCCAACATCCTTGCCAAGCACCACTGCAGGAAAAAGCTGGAACGGGAAGCTGGCGTGGTCGACGACAGGTTTTCGTCGTCGGCACCATTGCTAGTAGTCTAAAGCACACCCGGTTGCTAGACGTTAGTCCATGACAGTATGACACCAAACGACAAAACCTAATTTCTTTATCAATATATATATTTAAATACATTAAGTTAAAAAATGATACAATCCACACATATTTGAAATTGAATAAGTATTTATATTTCATACAGGACCAGAGGTATCATCAATTCATCATACGAAAACGACTCGGACACGGATAATCCATATACGAACAACATCCGATTTAAAATTACTCAAAATATTATTATCCGAACTAGAATCTATCCGAACAACATCCAAATCCTAATTGATCTTATCCGAAATGAGTTAGATTGGAATAATATCCAATTCAAAATCACCCGAAGTATTATCATTCGAAATAATCCCGAGTCCGAATAACACTCGAATCTGATGAATCAATTCGCAGTGACTTGATCCGAATATTATCCGAACCTAAATTGACCCAAAATATTTTTATCCGAATACAAATCCGAACCTGAACTAGACGAATCCGAACAATATATGATCCGATCCATATGCAATCCGAATACAATCCAAACTAAAAAATGATCTGAACAAATCCCGATCCAAATCCAATCCGAATAATCTGTTTGGCATGTCTGTCAAAATGTACTAATGCTGCCAAAGCAATCGTAAATTCATAGTAACTGTGACATATATCAGCTTCTCTGGATCATATCTGATGTAAAGCATCACACACTTGAACCACATATTGCATCAGTTGGTATGTAAATTACCAAAATCAACAATCTATAACGGTATACAATGCGTTACGGTTTGTGTACATTCATCACCTTAAGGCAAAGCCAGCTTTCGCCAAGACTTCCTCCAAAACTATGACAAAGATATCATTCTATACTTGTCAAAAGGACTACCTATATATCTGCAATTCTCTGCAGAAAAGTAACTCATAACCCGACACTCCCACCTCTGCAAGCTGAACCCACAACATAATCGTCCTCAAGTACAAACATGTTCATAAATTAGGCACACGAAAGGACTAAGCAAGAAATGTACTTAATCTTCTAAGACCTCCAAACAGTTCACAGAGAAAGGGATAGAAATGTAGTATTTGATTTGATTACTATCTCCGGTGGTTGTTGGACACAAAGAAGGTGTAATCCGGATGATAAACCTGCAGTGATCGGAGCCAGTTGTCAGCTGCCTGCACAAGGGAATCAACCTTCTGGCTTTCATAGATTCCGGCTGCAGCCCAGTCAGATATTTTAAACTTGTAAGGAACGAGCCCAAATGTTGGCAGGGCGAGCTTGTCTCGCTCACTACCTGCAAATACCAAAATTGTAACGATTTAAATCAACTCTACAGTTTGAACCTGAATCCAACGACGGTTTAGAAATATAAGGAAGCCACGTGTAAACGTAAGAAAGAAATGGTAAAACATAAAGCAACTCACTTTTAGCAGGTTTTGCAAGGGAATGGAATGTTAAGAAACAACCCTCGATATTTTGCAGTGTTGAACCCACGGGTATCCTGTATATGGGGTACCTACAAAGATTACAGTTGTGTTAGCAGGAAGAGAAAAATAAGACACCATATTTTCTTTTGTGATAAAACTTACCAAGCAACGGAAATCCAGCTTGATGATGTTAGATCACAACTTCGATATGTGTTCAGTTCAGGAAAGCGTAAGGCCAGTTTTGAAATCTATTGCATACAAGCAAATAATATGAGCTTTACACATGTGCAAATAGACAGAAACAGAATAAGGCCGAGCCTCTAAAATAGGATAGTACTTGCCATGTTTGTCAGTGGTTCGCGCTGATACGGAGGCACAGTCTCAAAGTATTCATATACAAGTTGACCAGGGGGATTGCTGACATCATCCCTACCAGTTGATGATCCCATTGAGGGACTGTCTCTTCCTGCAAGTCCATGTGATCCTCGGGAAATGCTAGCCCCTCTATCATTTTCACATTCACTGGCCGCATCACTACTTGTCTCCCTCGATGAATTTGCATCACTCTCCTCACCAGGTCTGCTGCCATTATGTTTACTAATGAGAATAATGCTGAAGAAATAAATTACATAATCACACATACCCATACTACATACGAAGATCTGTATTGTAAAGCTAACCATAAAACTGAGCTTTAAATGTATGTAGATGCACCGGTAAAAAAAGAGTAATTTGTCATGAATAATTCAGGTACAAGTGTGAACATTACAAGGATCTATAAGATGCAGCCATTCAGATAGTGTCTCAAAATCAAACAGTCAAGGACATAAACAGAACAGCAAGAACTTGTTCATCAAAACAAGAACCAATACTTTAACAGTGCATGCCCTAAATCTTTCTTCGTATACTATTTTCCTCAAAATGTGAATGACAGAGTAAATTGTTCACTAAAGAACATAAAACATCTGCTTGTAAAACTGGATATCAGTTCATGCCCTAAATCCTTCTTCGTATACTATTTTCCTCACAATGTGAATGACAGAGTAAATTGTTCACTAAACAACATAAAACATCTGCTTGTAAAACTGGATATCAGTTCAAGGTAGATCAAGAATGTAATCTAACTGAGTCATAATCTAAGAGCAAAGAGAAAGGGGTGTGACCTTTGTTCCACGAGACGTCTAGCAGGATCTACATACAGTTGAATACCAGACAGATATGGCGCATAATACTGGTTTACAGACTCACTCCCGTTCATAACAAGTGGAACTCCTGTCCCATAAACACTCTGCTCTCTGAAAGATTCCCATAGATCACCAAGAGTGAAAAATGGATGGAACTCAAGATCCCGATTCCGCCACGCCTTCATAGTTGTCTGCATGTATCCAAATTCACAAATTATAACATTTTTGTTTGTATGAACCTTATTCAGAAAAATGCGTTAAACAAAAAAACCAAGCCTTCTGTTTCAAAAGGCAATTTCAGCTTTAAGTCTTGAAGCACTCCCATTGCATCAAGCAACACCGATTTTGAGGTAAATTTATTTGTACCACTTAAATTTAGTACAGGCAATCCATAGAACTATGATATCCATCCTTGTTCTATCTATGTTTTTTTATGGTCCGTCTAATAGAGTATAAGGCTATAAGCTGCTAACAGCATAAATAAAGGGGTATGGAAGGTAAGTGACAGACTCCTACCAATAAAGATTGATCCTGCAGTAGGCATATCCAGAGTCCTGAGGACGCTACTGGAAAAACAAAAGCAAAGGACGTGCGACATGGTTGACGGTTTTACACGTGAGCTTACCCAGACGCCACACCCTTGATCATTGCATGGACATACGGGATCAACAATACTGGTTCAGGCAAGGACTGTTTGAACATATTTCCTTCTAACTTCACATGGATAGACTCATCATAAGAGACTTTGTGACATATCACAGCACAAGGCAGGAAGGAGGAAAAGTACATTCTTCGTACCGCAACAGACCACCCAAATGTTACGGTGCCATCTAAATGGGAAAAATAGCACCTTGATTTTTAAAACAAGCCTTTCACCAGTGGCAAGAACATTCTAATAATTCCCTCCATTGTAACCAGCTCAATTAGCATACACTTAGCTCTGACCTAGAACGTAAACCGTCAATCCTTCAACCCTTGATCCATCCACTATGAAGGACCACAATAAAAATTACCCCATCAACCTTCTTCGAAGACTACCTAAGAGCACTTAAAACCTAGTTATATCACCAAGACTCTATTCAATCCAAGCACAACAGCTCATAAAAACGAACCCAATTTCATATAGTAATAGTCAAGAAATCAGCTCCAGCTAGCATTCAATTTTTTTTTCTTCAGCTAATAATTAACCAAGAGCAGAATAGAGCAATTCCAATTACCTTAGAGAAGTGCTGAGCTCGAACAGACGGAGTTGTATGCTCCAAAAACCGATCCAAATTCGACCCGGACTCGACCGCTTTAGCTTCCGGCGGCGTCGAAGATTTCAACTTTGACGGCGACTGCTTGTGGTTCTGCTTCCTTAAGGCTGGTGGACTGTAGTACAACCTTTCCTCCACAACCCTCCTCCTCGTTGTCGACATTTTCAAGCAGGAAAACGAAGAGATTGACGAAATCAAAGGATCCGTAGCCGGCTGGGCGACGCAGTTGAGGTGGGATTGGAGTGATTTCAATTCGAATTCGAGGTTTTGAAGAGGTTTTAGTGAGGTTGGAGAAATTGGGGGATTTGTGTTAGGGTTTTGAAGAGAGTTGGGGTTTTTGTGTTTGTTTGATTTGGAAATAAAGAAAGAGGAACTGGAAGAAGATGAAAATACACGAGGTAGAGATGAAGGTGTACCGTAACTGTCCTACACGTCAGTTCCACAGGATGTGGACTCTATACTTTGAACGATTTTATTTGTGATTTACTTTCGATAAAACTACTCTATAAAATATGATTGAAGAGTTACTACTAAATCAGTTAGTTTATCCGTTGTATTATTAACTACCTAAATCAGATGCACCACCTAATCAACTAGATTATCGACTACTTAATCTGTTGATTTTCTAAACAGAGCAATAGTTGACGGTGTAAATTGATAGCTGACTTTTGTGTCCTTTCTATAGTATTTGTGATTTTGGACATTTTAAGAATTGAGTTCGATTGGAGTGATCAAGGTTCAACTTAGAAAAATTTATAAGGTAATGCTTAGTGTATCATTCAATCTTATTACTGATTTTCTCATTTGAGTACGTACTTTTAGTCGAATTATATTTTATTATTATTTTCGCGTTTATTTGTTTTTGAAACTGTTGGCCAAATGTTTGGTTTATGACTTAAGCACACTCGGTTAAGCCCTAGTCGAGTTTCGAGCGACTCAAGCCGTTTGGCTTGAACTAAAGTCAAAAGGACGATGGCATCATGGTGTGAGAATTGGCACGATGTACTCCAACGACACCCTTGGGCGGGGAGTGGTGCACAATGTGGGCGTCGTCTAGCTGAGTTGAAGAGCTTGCCAGGAAAACAAGCATACACAGACGTATCAAGTTCTATTTTTCGTTGCGAAACAACATATTCTTACAGTGTTTTGAACATATGTCTTTACAACTTTTACCTATAATTTTGAGATTTTGATACTAGAAGCATCATTTTGGTGCTTCAATTACAAGGAAGAAAAAGGTTTTAACTTAAATATCCATCTACATAAACACTCTAGAATCAACTACTTCACAAGTTACAAGGTGCAAGGCAATGGTTTTAATCAAGATGCCTGGTTACACAATTGGCTGTCATGACTTAATAATACACTCCATATAAGCACAGATTCCACACATTTTTTAACCTCAGACAAGATCAATTTCTCCTGTATCAACGAGTCGCTTTATGGACTTGTATCGTAGAGCGTACAAGTCATCAGCTTCAATGGTCACAGGCTCTTCACTGCAAATTGTAAATCATAGACAGAATAAGCAACCAAAACTAAGCAAGCAAGTAGTTAAATACTTAAATCTGCAGCACATGATTACCCGTCGTCAAGCTGAATGGTCCCTAAATATTTTTTACTTCTGCAGACAACATAGGCATCCAGATTCGGCTCAGCAACTAGGGAATTCAGGAAAAGAAGGAGATTAGCATATTGAGTAACAAGATCTCAAGAACAGAGACCAAGGTTAGTAGCTATTAGATGATACAAACACCAGAATTATGCTGAGAGTTAGCTCACCCATGTCATCGTCTTCACTAGCTGGAGATTGCTTTAAGTGGGACTGGTACTGATCTGGTAATTTTGAGAGTACTGATTTTTCCAGGTGACTTTTTAGGTCAGTGGCACACCTATTAATACCACAAATTACTAAGCACTTCCCAAATCTTTTCCAAGAAAAGGGACAAGAAAAAAAGAAAAAGAAGCGGCAGCGAGAAAGAGCAAGCAAAGTTTCTACCTCTTGGCGTATCTTTGCTCCTGTCCAGAAAGCCGGTTCCACAGTTCTGGAGTTTTCTCTATGTGAAAAACATATTTCTCAATCTGTCACAAATAAGAAATAAATTAGTAAACTATCATGCTAGATAAGATGCTATATGTCCTGTACCAAGAAGCTTTGTCTACATCAATCTACGTCTTCAATGGAAACAATAAAAAAATCCACGGAAGAACTACAGTTTGGACAGCTAAGGTTCTGAGTTGCAGCTTGTGAGGACAGTAATTTTTTCTATTCAGATGTTCCGGGAAACACCAAGAGAACATCATTGGCAAGGAAAATGAAATACAGAAGCCTGATCTATCGTTACCTTTTGCAGACGAGTGCGAAGATAAGACCTCAATAGGAACAATGTTCTATCCAAGTCCATCTGGTAGAGTGACACAGTGAGCGGATCAACACCACTAGTGGTGAAGTCGCCAACCATCTCTTCCTGCCAATGAGAAAGGTCAACATATAAGATGTACATTAAGGTAGATCTTTATCCTCCATGCTGTAGCTGACGTCCTATAGATTAGCACTATGTCATAACTTAGCTAAGAATTCCTGGTATATATACAAACAGTCTCATACATATAACACCTACTAAACTATTAATCCTCACCCAAGTAACACAAAACCCACTAACAAAGAACACAACTTACATAAAAAAAAAAAAAAGAAAGAAAGTAGTTATTTGTGTTCCAAGCATATCTTATGAACATAATCACTGGGCACCAGCCTTGTACAAATATTTGATGGAAATGGTACTGATACCATGAAATGCAAAAGGCCAAAAACACACTTGGAAGACATATATTTGTCAAACAAACTCCTATTTGTAAGTCCTTGTATTTGACGGTATATTTCTCAAAGTTACTTAATACCGAAAATGTAGTTATCATTGTAATTGAAGAAGAATATCAATAAAGAACAAAATAAGTAACAATACACAGCATTATACCAGACCAGACCCCTAAAACGTTTGACAATCTTGTGTTGTTGGCAGTGCTTTATCACCCCTACTGCAAGCATTCATTTCACTCAACGATAGGCTCTAACAAATCTTCATATGAACAAGTCTGGAGTGATACATATTGTATTCTATTGGAGCATTTAGATGCAGAATAGAGATAGTTGGCTTGTTTGTTACCATGAGTTGGATCTGTTGGCGAGATCTGAGAACTAAATCAGGTTGGAATTTGAGAATGTCAGGAGCCGCCTTCTCATTCCGCCAAGCTCGCTTCAGTAACTCGGCATCCGTGGTCGACAACAAAGCTTCATACTCCTCCGCAGTTTGTGAGCTCCCTCCGCCACTGAAATCCATTGACCTCGATACTATTCTGAAAAAGGGGGGAAGTGAACTGTGAGGAAATATTGGGAAAGAAACTGATGGACTTAAAGGACTAGAGGCCTCTGAAGCATCTTATCAGCTCAACCCAAAATAAAACCAAAATTCACAAACCAATTGTAATAAAGACTAATGAGGACCGTAATGGTATAATGGGTGAGTATCCAAGTAAACTCGTTTTCCCCTTTCTGTTCCAATAATTAACAGAGGATGCATTCAATTTGCAGCAGAATGGATCAATTTTTTGCAGGCACTAAATTGAGCTAATAATAAGAAACGACCCAAGTCCAAATATCTTTATAAACGAGCAATTCACATTACTATCTTCAAGTCTTCAGATTCACAAGAATCATATCAATTATCCTAGCAAACTACATGCGAAGTTGTTACAAGTATAACCAAGAGCAGTATAAGAACCTGAAATGTATGTACTTGGCTAATTCCAATAATTCAAGCAACAAGCATAGATCAAAATGGAAAAAGAGAGATGCTTACCGAGAAAAAGAAGCTCCCGAATCGCCAATGCTCCAGTGCAGCTGAGCTGACTACAACAATTTGCACAATTGAGTGATGGGGCGACAGAATCAGAGGTGGTGAAGGGAGTCGATCTGAGTGGTGGTGCGGCGGAGTAATTGGTGGTGACGGTGAGTGAGAGTGAGAAATGGAGATGGGGCTGCTGAAATTAGGTTATCGATTTGGGGATTCCGTCAAATCTCAAAGTAACATGTAGGAGAGGACCAAAATCGGACTTATGTTAGTTTAGGGATCAAATTGAAATTTTCCGGTTCGTAGTATATTACCGGACACCGCGAGAGCAATTGATGAGTAATCGTGTCCGTCTAAAAGTTATGTATTGATCTTTAAGCTTTATATATATTACCCGACACCAAAAGAACAATTCAACAATAATCATGTTCGTTTAAAAGGTCGGAGCTTAATCTATTAATGACGTCATTTAATTTTAGTCTTCGTAAAGTGGGACCTTATGTTTATATTTGCAATATTGACTTCTTGACTTTTAACAATTGGAAATTACATGCCAGAGGACCAAAATCGGAACTATGTTAGTTTAGGGATCAAATTGAAATTTTCCGGTCTTCGTATGTTGTATATTACCGGTCACCGAGAGAGCAATTCATGAGTAATCGTGTCCGTCTAAAAATCATGTATTGATCTTTGAGCTTTGTATATTACCCGACACTAAAAGAACAATTTAACAATAATCATGTTCGTCTAAAAGGTCGGAGCTTAATCTATTGACGACGTCATTTAATTATAGTCTTTACAAAGTGTACATTATGTTTATATTTGCAATATTGACTTCTTGACTTTTAACAATTGGAAATTACATGCAACTTTACTAGATTATATATGTAAAGTAGGTAGCACAAAGTCAAGTGTATATTCATGTAAATTTTACTTAATATTACACTTTGATGTTTCCCTTGCTTGTTTCTTACTCCAATTAATTTCAATTTTTTTCTTTCTTTCATAAATGTGTTTATGTTTATCGTCATTCTTTAGTGTACATGTGATAACGTTCCAAGAAAAGATGTAGTAGCACACAAATATAGCACAAACCGCGTTATAAAGGATGTCCTGCTCGTACACAAATACGAGCTTTCTATCTCAAATTTCCAAGAACGGATGGAACAGCCCCTAACACTAGATTTTTGTTTTACATCCCATACAAAGCAATATTCTCTTTTTGACAGACTACCAAACCAAACACACACAAACTGCTAGTCTTCTTCTTATTTGTAGGCTCCATCACTCACACGTCAAAACTATTCAAGCTCGAAACCGAATTCCTCATCCATGGAGGTTGAAGCGGAGACAAAGCAATTGTAATCTACTAATCCTAGTCTATTTCAAATCGGAATCGGATTTGGCAATCTGTTGATGCAGCTGATGGGCTCAACTATATGTACAGCCTATATACCGGTCATTACAAGCAGTTAGCTAAGTTTCGTAGATCCTAGACATTGATATTGTAGAGACAGTTCGTCAGTCATTCGTTATTCCTAAAATTCACAGTTTACTTACTCAGAATGGAATCACCAGGTATTCCTCGAATCCTCGCAATTTTATGTTTTTATCAACTCTTCAATTCTGTAGTTTTGGTTTTGTGAAAGCTCTTAAGGTACTTTTATGAGTTTATCTCTGTATTTGTTTTCTGAATTGATATCAGAAAATCAGAATAGCTATTTTTGTGAACGGCAGAGTAAAAGTGTCACCGATGTTGTTCTTTCTGGTGTATAATTGTTCTGTTTCAATCCTTGTTAACCAGGTAAAGGAAAAGCTCAAGAATCGAGCCCCGAATTCGAACACTTCGATGTGTTACCAGATGTTGCAGAGGATCATCACTATCTCAAGATGAACAAATCGTCGGAGGTTCCGGATTCAACTTCTCGAAACATACAAAAAGAATGGAGAGTCCTTAAAGGAAACCTTCCTGAATCAATATACGTCCAAGTGTACGAGCCAAGAATCGACTTGCTTCGAGCTGTGATCATTGGTCCGGCAGGAACTCCCTACCAAGACGGACTCTTCTTTTTCGATATCTTATTGCCTTCAAATTATCCCAACATTCCCCCGAAAGTGTACTATCATTCTCATGGTTATCGCTTGAATCCGAATCTGTATGGTAATGGAAAAGTTTGCCTGAGCTTAATCAACACATGGTATGCTCGTCATAAGGAGGAAAAGTGGGGTAAAAAAACCTCTACGATTCTTCAGCTCTTGGTGTCGATCCAGGGGCTTGTGCTTAATGAGAGACCGTATTTCAATGAGCCTGGCTTTTCGAAGTTCAAAGATACCCGTTCTGGTCAGTCTGAGTCGATTAAGTACAATAAAAACGCTTTTCAGTTGTCATGCCAGACAATGGCGCAAATCATGCGAAACCCGCCTCAAGGATTTGAGGACTTAACCGTTCAGCATTTTAGAGAGCGTTCTGCTTCTATCTTGGCTGCAGTCGATGCATATCAGGCCTCATCTTCTAGTTCTAAAAAGTTTAAAGACAACCTGAAGATTTTACACTCAAACCTGGAGAAATCATTCGGTAAGATCTTTTCTGAAGACGTGAAGGAACAATGGAAAGAAACGAAGAAAATTGAGGCGAATAAGAAGATGGAAGAGGCAGCCGCCAAGAAGACGAAGAAACCTGGTCTGTTGGTCAAGATTTTTGGCTGTCTCTGGATTTGAACAGGTTGAGAATGCATCTAAATCAGCAGGACTACTGATGAGGAAGTGGTTAGATTAATCTGTTGTATGGAATCCTTAACTGATAATTAGTTCTTACATTATTTGTAGATTAATCAGATATTATAAGTTCATCAGTTTCTCAGCAGTAAGTACATGATAATGCATCAGAATCAAAATAATATTTC
>JAYMSL010004679.1:0-10852 GCA_036897195.1 Plantago coronopus | reverse complement strand
TAATAATTTTTCTATTTCATGATCACTTTATTGAGATTTATCGGACATATTTATTCTTATCGACGTAATTAGTCAAATAAGGTGATATGGTGATTGAATTCGGAGTTGTAGAAATGTCCCCACATTAGTAGTTAGAGAATAACTCATTTATGGCAACTTGCAGTTGGGATATGTAGTGTTATAAAGTGAAGTAGTGGTCGCTGCTACTTCATCATCAGTTCAGCAGGGAAATGGAGAACAAAAGTGAAGAGCCAAAAGATGATATTATTGCAAGTGATCATCTTATTCAACTCAAAATTAAGAAGCAGCAGCAGCAACTTGGGGGCCTTCGCACTTTGCCTTTTATCCTTGGTCAGTTTCATACTCTCATACATTACTTCATCATTTTCATCATATACGTACTAACGTCAATGTAATGTTCACTTCATTGTAAATCCAGTTTTGTTATGTTAAGTTCAGTCCACTCATGTTAATATTTTAAACTGAAATTTATACGGTAAATAAGTTCATTTAGTAGAGTTTTCTTTAAATTTTGTTTAGATGAATTCAATTTCAACTAGTTAAGTTCAGTTCGATTAATAAATTTTCTCCTAAATGAACGGAGTCGGGCTCCAAGCAATGGAGTTTGTAAACTTTCCATAACTCTGCTACATTCCAACTAGCAACAGGGCGCATGGCTGCTTTCCCTTGTTTTTTCCTCATATTATAGGACTAATTAGCTTTTGTTTTTTTTTTAACCAAAACACTAACCATGAACTATTTTAATTACATGCAACCTTTGTTAAGTAGGTGTTAACTAGTACCATTACCTGCCAAATCTTAATCTTAAATCAATACAACTACCCTTTACTTACGCACTTCTACCAATATTTATATTAATTGTGTATTCTATAAATAAATCAGGCATTTAAATTTAAGTATAATCTTAGAAGTATTGATTATCTTGATAAATAAACGAAATTATTATGAATATAGTTCTGCTAGTTAGAATGTACGCCATTATGTTTTAATCAGGAGCCAAGACAGAGGGGGCGGACAGGGGCGACCGCCATCCCTGAATTTCGAAAATTCACGTATTTTACACATGAATTTTTAAATTTTTAGCGTTTCGTCCCCTTAAATTGGTAAATCATCATTTCCCCTCCCCTAAATCTAATTTCTAACTCCGCCCATAGTTTCAATAGTAATATGTTATATTTTCAACTATAACGAGGAACTATTAACCTATTGCTCTCTCATGACCTACTTTAACTTTTACAATTGCAAAATAGATTACGATCTTAATGGGTACAGTTCATGACGAATTACATTGGCAGCAAATGAAATGTGCGACAAGTTCGGGGCGTACGGATTCCACGCGAACTTGTTCACATACTTGACACGGGTGCTAAACATGCCCCTTGTTAAAGCATCAAACACCATTACCAATTTTGATGGAACTGCCGGATTTACCCCTATCATTGGTGCCCTAGTTGCCGACTCCTTTGCTGGAAGATATTGGACAATTGTTGTCGGTTCCATCATCTACATTTTCGTAAGTGGTACCGTTACGGTACCATATTAAATATACGCACGCTAGTTTATCAGTTATCAATTTCAGTATATCATATATACTCCGTACACAATTATGGAAAACTCAAACTAAATTACATAGTTTGAAGCCAATGTTATGATAGTAATTTTTTAAAGTGAGTGTCATAATAAACCGTTCTACATTATATATTTCATTTAGTGTAAGTTTATGTAATCTTATAAATATATATTGCATAGGATTAGAGCTTTCTATTATATTATGTTGGCATTTTTTTTTAGAATAACCGCATTATCACATGTGAAAGAGGGGCCGTGCCAAGCTTAGGGTTAGGGCTACCCTTTTGTTTAAATAGCTATGCATTTTTTCCAATTTTTCTGACATACGATTTAGCCATTAATAGATATATATTTCATAAATTAAAATATAATATGAAAATTTTATGAGGAAAAAAACATTAAAATACTATGGTTTGAACATTTTAATGCGGCTTGTCATCACAGGGACTAATAGCCCTCACTACATCAGCAGTCTTGCCCAGTTTTCGACCACCATCGTGTCCGACTCAGGTTAACTGCCAAGAAGCCTCCAATCTGCAGCAATGGGCTCTCTACGGCGCCCTGTTGTTGACGTCGTTGGGCACCGGTGGCCTAAGGCCTTGTGTTGTCACATTTGCTGCTGACCAATTCGACATGAGCAAGGCGAAGACCGAGTCCAGAAGTTGGAACTTGTTCAACTGGTTCTACTTTATCACAGGGATAGCTTCCCTGCTAGCTCTTACTATTGTTGTTTATATCCAGGACAATGTATCTTGGGGTTGGGGTCTCGGCATCCCGACTATAGCCACAGTTGTATCTCTCGTGGCTTTCATTCTTGGCTCGTCGTGGTACAAGAAAATCAAACCTGGAGGGAGTCCTTTCGTTAGAGTCGTGCAGGTGCTTTTTTTTTTGTTTCGAAACGCAAATTAAATAGCAGTACTCTGTCAGACTCGAACCCTGCACCTCTTTATTCCCAACATTAACTCCATAATTCGCCAAACCACCTTATAACTCCCTCTGTCCAGGTGATTGTTGCTGCGGTGAGGAAAAGGAATGTTGTCGTCCCTAGCGATTCTAGTGCTTTGTATGAGAATAAAGAGCTTGACGCGGCTATCTCTAGAAATGGGAGGCTTCTACATTCGGACCAGCTCAAGTAAGAACTAGCATGTTTGATGTGTTGATTGGCGGTCGCTTTAGAGATGAACTCTATTAATCATAAGTCATAACCCCGGTGTGTGAAAGGAATTCTCCTTCTCTTGAAGTATCCAGCATTCCTTGTGAATGGATCCTGAACTGAGTTAATGCGAGAAGATTATCCATCTTATATGTCTGAGTCCAGGATCCATTCACAAACAATGTGTGATCGATATATAATCACTGAGAATACCACCAACATGACTGCGCTATGCTGCTAGTATCGAATTGTTTATTAACATCGTGTATTTGTGTGTACCAACTTCAGAATCATATGTTTCCTCATGTTGACTATGTAGGTGGTTAGATAGAGCAGCAACGGTGGCTGATGCCGACACACCCCAATCAAGCCAACCAAATCTGTGGAGGATAGCAACGGTTCACAGAGTCGAAGAGCTCAAGACCCTGATAAGACTGTTCCCAATTTGGGCAGTTGCCATACTGCTCGAACTCTCACATTCACATCTTGGCAGTTTCACCATCCAACAGGCACGAAGCATGGATCGGCATCTATTCACGTCTTTTCAAATCCCACCAGCTTCGATGACCATATTCAAAGTTGTAACTGTACTAATAGGTCTTCCTCTTTACGAACGCCTCTTTGTCGCATTGACACGTAGGTTCACAAAGAATCCCAAAGGAATCACAATCCTGGAAAGAATGGGAATCGGTCTCGTGCTCAACATGCTAGCTACAACCGTGTCTGCACTGGTTGAAATCAGGCGAAAAACAGTGGCCGCTGACCATAACCTCTTGGACAGCCCGACTGCTATTATCCCAATCAGCGTGTTTTGGTTGGTTCCACAGTACATGCTTGCAGGATTAAGCGAAGTTTTCGTCGCTGTAGGCCATCTGGAATTTTTGTACGACCAGTCACCCGAAAGCATGAAAAGCACAGCAGCGGCCCTTTACTGGGTTGCAAAAGCAATTGGGAACTATACAAGTACGCTAACTGTGTCTGTGGTTCACGCATACACCGGACACAAACGGAACTGGCTACCTGACCGGAATCTCAACAGGGGGCAATTAGAGAACTATTACTGGCTAATGACAGGGATACAAGTTATTAACTTCGTATACTATGTCATATGTGCATGGTCGTTCAAGTATAAGCCGATCGAAGAAATTGGTGAGGCTGCAGTCTTCGATAAGGACATTGAGTGTGTCGAAAATAGATCAATGGTTAGAGGTTAGACTTTATGCTGATTCCTGCTGCACAAAGCTGTTTCATAGTGTGCTTTTTCCCTTCTTGTTTGACATGTCAATAATACATTTCGCAAGTGTACTTAGAGACGTGTTTAATCAAAATGAAACACGAAGCCTGAAGCCATAACGGAATACAAAAATGACAAAGCAGATTGTTATGTACATCAATAAGAAGCAGTGCAATTAGCTTAATAACCGAGAGGACGCGATTACTCACTCCAGTCGTCCATGGACACAAAATTGGAAGGCTTCCGACCAAAGGTTCTCTTCCGGTACTTGATAAGGTTAAAAGCTCAGAGCACCTTCTTCACATTCTATCGGGTGAAGGACTAAAAGATTTTACAGAAAGTGATACTGCAGAATATTTTACTGGAAAAACTGCTGCAGCCAAGAGCTGTTGGTAGCATCCTTTTTCAACTCACCTTTCAACGCTTTCACTCTTTCAATTACTTGCTTTGGATCCATCTCGTCTAGTGGCAACTCAGAAAAGTCCTTTATGAACTGTTGAGCTCGTTCAGTACCTGTATTTACATCGTCAGGGTCCCACTCTCGCTTCCGCTTCGATGAAATCTGTGAAACAAGGCCAATGAAAAGAACAGGTTCATACAAGTGAAACAGTGTGGAGCTTCGAGAGAAGTTTGGTGTCCAAATAATAATTCTGTTCCCTTGAATTCAAATCCGAACATTCAAACAGAATCTCAAAGTTAGTACCTCCTTCGATGGAACTTCAGCAGGTGTAAAATCTTCCAACTCTGAAGCCTTTGCGCGGGCAAGAGCAACAACACTTTCGGGGAAGTTGGCAAATTCTGCAACATGTATGCCAAAACTTTGATCACAAGCCCCTGGTTCAACCTGAAAAAATAGATAGAGCAGGATTTTGAGTTTAAAAAGTTGCATGAGCTATTTGTAAAACACCTCGTAAAAATGATTCTTGCGTGTAATTCTTGAGAGAGAGGTAACCTTGTAAAGCATCGTAAGCTTGCGACTTGCTGAGTCAATATGTGCACTCACATGATAATTAGCTAATCCCTCAAGTTTCTTTCCATCGAGCTCATGAGTGCCGTCCTCATGAGCTAATGCAGTCAGCTCATGAAAATGAGTTGCAAACAAAGTAGGTGCTTTAATCACTTCAATCAAGTGCTCACATATGGCCCAAGCCAGGCCTGTTATTATTAAAGGGCAAAAAAAGAATTAGAGTTCCAATCTGTATCAAGAAGCAACCACAATAAAAGTATTTCACGGGACAGCTAAAGATTGAGAAACATGGAAATAGCATAAAGCTACTAGCAAAGCCAACAGAAATATATTGATGAAGAACTTCACCAAAAACGCAGTTTGTTCCAAGTTTAACACATAAGTTGCGACTTATGATCGTCTTCACTTTGATAATATTGAAGCCTTAACCATACAAACAATTAAAATTATGTACTCTTGTACCCACCAACAAGTAAAGTACCGAAAAAAGAGAAAAAGGCTAAAATGGCCTTTTATGTGGAAAAGCAATCTTCTATGACAAAGGTTCCATCAAACTACATAAAAGATGTGTGCGAGAAATTGCAATCTATCTACTACGTCTATGTATGATGAAGAGGAATGCAGGGGCTAGGTCAAAATCAAAACAAGGTTAGTGTGAGACTTACCAAATCCATCATAGGTAGATGTACCCCGACCTAACTCATCGATTATTATTAATGACCTTGCAGTAGCTCCTTTCAAAATTGATGCAGTCTCGAGCATTTCTTGCATGAAAGTGGAAACTCCCCGTAACTGTGGAGAGGACAAATTAAAGAAGATGGTAATATAGAAAAATGAATACAACAATTATAGCCACTTGGTTCTCAAAACAAGAAAACACTGGTAATGGATAACACGAAATTTTCAGATATTTCATCAAATTTTTAGCAATGAATTAGTTTCCTTTCTCCTAGACAAATATAGATCTCAAAAACATGAATTTGTGTGAAATAAGTTTGAGTATCTCTGGGGTGAGCTCGTGGATAATGAAAGAAGCTAGCTGGACCACAGTGAGTCAGTGTCTCAGGGACTTCAAAAGAGCTGCTAAAGAGAATTGGGGTCAAAGGAATCCTTATCACCTCTACACCCATCTTGGTACGGTCCTCGACCTTTGATGGCTGTTATTGCAAGTTCAATTGCTAACCAATGTGCATGTATATACATGTATACCCTCACAATTACTAATAACAGTTATGCGTATGAAACATATTTTTATAAATGTACAACCTCCCCCTCCATATTTTCCTACTTGTCTGTGTAAAGCCTCTACAGCTTTTAAAAATAATTCCTATACATTTAAAAGCCTAAAATCCCATCAAACAAGAATTGCCTACCTGTTCAGACTGATTTTGTTGCTTGTGTAATTACTACACACATGTCAATCATCATAGTGCCATGAACAGTCACAAAGGCAGGGCAGACAGAAAAATTAGTTGTACAAATTCAATTTGGCAGAAAGAAACATAGCCAACTGCCAAGTATGCAAGATAAATACATGAACACTTAGCAAAATGCAACGAGCCAACTGTAAATCAAATACCTGACAGTCACCAGCACCAACACGTGCAAAAATGCAATCACGGACAGAAATACTAGCATTGTCACATGGAACAAAGGAACCCAGTTGTGCCATCATAACATTCACGCCCACCTGCCAACAGATGAATATAACTATGTGACTGGTGAAAATAATCAAATAAATCCACCAATTACATGCAAGGATTAAGAACTCCGAGGATTCAATCACTGGATGATTGAGAGTTACGTACAATATCCCCATGAAGTAACCAAACAGGATTAGTCTTGCAAAATAGATTCTTTTGACTGATACTAAAATAATTCATATTCACGCCGTCATTCTCATAAATATTTTTCATCTACGAAACTCTCAGTGTTTCTCTATCACACACATCAAACCATCTTTATACTTGAAATGATTTTACGCTAAAACCAAATTAATCAGGCTGAATTAAGTACCTGCCGTATGAACGTTGATTTTCCACCCATATTGGGTCCGGTGATTATCTGGAACCAACTGCTTCCTCTTATCTAGAATATAAGAACAGGGAGTGGAATCACCATAAGATGAGCTGCCAGAGATGGATTGGTAATATGGAAATTAAATGGAAGAACTTACTAGTTTACAATCATTTGGGATGAAGTTCACCCAGTCTTGGGCTTCAACACAAGGATGTCGACACCCTTCTAAGATAATATCTCCTTCGTCCTGTGAATCATGAAGAGAACATGTCAAATTTTTATTAAACTAGATCTTCAGAAAAACTAATGATGATAATAATTCTTACCGATGGAGTGATGGTTGGCCGCGTATATGGTGTGGGACAACTAGCAGCCAAATCAGCAAAACTAAGTAAAACATCCAATTCAGAAAGCACACCAGCCAGTCCCTCAAACACCTGCATACAGAGAAAATATGTTAAGCATTCAAGTTTAACAACAACTGAAGCCATGAAGGCCAAACCGTGAAGGGGTTCATGTTACTCTTCTGGAAGATAGATACCTCAGAGAAAGATGCAGCAGTTTGCACTACTCTGGCAACTAGTTCTTTTTGGCAGCTTTTATATTCGTCAACAATCTTTTGGTAGCTGTCACTTAACCTCTTTAGCTTTGTATTTGTGAATTTTACACCATCCTTGCGAGTTTCAAGAACAATAAAGTGGGTATTTAGCTTCTTCCTCACTTTCGGTTCCTCCTTTTTTGTAATTCTAAAGGCGTGCCCATATTGTGTCCCCTTTTCCAACTTTAGAGCTTTATCAAAAGAGAGATCCAGATCGTCAGCCGTTTGTCTGTGTAAAGCGTTTATCTGTTGTTCCAGAGATTCTTGCTTATCTTTCAGAACCGCCAACTGTGAATCATATCCAGATGAAATCATGTATTCTCCATTTTCAAGTTGATCAAGGTCAACAGAAGTTTCCACAAGTCCAATGAATTTGTTCAAATGGTTTTCATCAATCCAGCTGTCTAGAGGATCCAAGTACCGTTCCTTAATTAGTGAAGCGAATTGGCCATCGTACTGCTCTAGCGCACTTTTGATGTATGGAAGCCTGATACTTGACTGCGTGCAGAAAACAAAACCAGTAAGTCATGGATGCTGAATAAGGTTTCATTCATAGTTTATATGTCGGTGAATTGACTGGAAATGAATACAAAGCCCTCTCGTTTTCTAACAAATTCTAGATGCTAATTTTGCAAAGTAAAAAACCAGGAATCATGTGAGAGAACTGGACAGATCTGTCCAAGGGAGAGGTCTACTGTTTCCTATGTGGTAGAAAAATCAGGAAGCAAGTACATGCATTTGACAGACAACTACCACAATAAATCTTAAGGGTCTTTTTTTTTTTCAAAAATATACATGAAGTTTGTTTGAGATACCTCTGTTATGAGCACGAAACCAAGAAGAGCTTTACCTGATAGAGTTTGACTACAGGAGCAAGACTTGCTCTTTTCTTTTCAAGGGCACGCATAAGACGCTCAATATCTGCAATTCTTTTCAAATGCTGCCTTAGATCTTGTCGAAGGCCAGTATCCTCTACAAAAGCTTGAACCATGTCCAACCGATTATTTATTTCATCCACATCTAACAATGGTTGCTTTAACCACATGTGGAGTAAACGCTTGCCCATTCCTGCAGTGCAAGTTCTATTTAAAAGCCCAAATAAACTAAAATTTTTGTTAGCATCAGTTTTGCTCTCCATGACATTCAATGCCCTCATAGCAGCAGAATCTAATCTCATGTAATTATCAAGATTGTATCTCCGGATAATATAACTATCATAGTTGCTCTCATCCGCAAGTAAATCAGCATAAGAGATAATACAACCAAGCGCGCCAGTTGCCAGTTCAAATGCAGCTAACAGATCTTTCACTGGCTCTAAAGGACCTTTGACGAGCCTATCAAGATCTTGCACTAGGTCTCGTCCTTTGAACTCGGCTCTCTTTCTTTCAGTTACCATTGCACCACACCTGGTTAATGCATCATTCAATGATCTATAGTCACTCGATTTGGCAATATCCAAAGGCAAAAGGCATTCCTTGCAACCAAGAGCAACAAGAGCTGACTCCATATTTGTGAAGTGGCTGTCATCAGGAAATTCTGCCAGTCCAAGGACCCTCTTAGCAAGATCTACATAGCATAATCCAACAGTCCATCCATTTTCTCGGGAATTTGCAGTAACAGCTACGATAACCGGAGCATCCTGCATTTCATTATTAGCGAACAGAATGTCTTCAAAACTCCCCAAATTCCCAGGGGTTCCAATTTTCACGCATCTCCAGTTTGATCCACTACCCTCGTAGAGTTCGAGAGTGTGATCTGTCCTCTCCAAAAGAAGATCACGTGCCACCGTCTCAAACATGTTCTTGCTCACGCTAACACTGGAGATGGCAGCAGATCCACTTCCGATTTGCCGCAAAGCTGTTGTGGTGTGGTAATATGTCTTTGCAACAAAAGTTGCATTGTCACCATGTGTCGTGTAATAGTCCTAAAACAAAACACATAAAAGTAAATCAGCAATGCCTGACAATAACTACAACATACAAAGAAAAAACATTCATAACCGTATAGACTATAGACAGCCATAGAAGATTAATACATTTTGAGAAATGTTCCTAAGCGGAAACCGATAGGAAAACAATGTCAGTAGCTTTCCAATGCTAAGAGACAAAAGGCATCAATACAAGACAAGGCAGACGCCAGATAACACATACTAGTACATATATATCGAACCGGCTACTAGACCAATTAATACCACCAGTGTCCCCATAGTACAAATGGTTACTACAATGGGAAAAACAAGTTAGACTTCACACAAGTACTTGTCTTTCTCAACCAAATACCATGCATACATTTTATACAAGTTACCAATACAAAATAGAATCAGTACTTTGTTACCGACTGAGTTCATATCATTTCTACTCAAACTATTGTCACACATCACACTTGCAAGTTGCAAACTCAAACTCACAAAGGGGAAAGGTAAATTCGACTAACCCGACGGTCGAAGAACCGAATAGCTCTGGCATCCTGCAACCAGAATCCAAAACATTTCAAATTGAATTCAACTTACCATTTTACACTTGTAACAAAACTGATTCATAATGAATTGCAGTCCGACTTACCATGGGTAGGGTTTTGAAGAAGGAGAGAAACCCTTGCGCTTGCTTAGCATCTAAAATACAAAACAAAATCCCCAAATAGTCAAATTAGCACAATACATAACAAAAAGAAGAGCAGCAAAATGGGTGAATAGAGAATGCGAGCTAGGTATAGAGGGGGTTGGTTATTACCGAGTTTGAGCTCGGGAAGCTTGTTGTGGTCGTCAAAATTGTCGGCCATTTGAGTGGAGTAGGAAGCTTTTGGAGACCCTTGGTTCCGAGCAAACTTGTCTTCCTCGGCGAACTCTGAGTGTCGAGTGATTGTGATAGTGAAGCGGCTGCTGCTATGACGATTCGCATATGGCGGGAAAGAGGCCGACTATTGAGCGGGATTTGGGGGTCACTAAAATCCCAATAGTTACCATATACCGGAGAATTTTATATTTAAAGTTGAAATTGTTGTAAAAAGAAAAAGGAAATCTATTATGGACACGTTGTGCTCATCACGCATTCACCCTCATTTTGTGTTTAAACTTTAAACAGTAAATTAGGGGTGATGAATCACGGTTAAATTGTTGTCCAGTCCTCATTTCGGCCCCTTTTTTGCAGTGTATATTAGGGGCAAAATACCAGCCGGTACCGGGCTGGAGAAAATAATACCACCAGGTCCTACTTGGGCTCATTTACACTGTTTGGAGTATGAAATGACAAAATTATCCCTCTGTCCTTCTGACTGGAAACGCAGCAAGTAGAC